>VZTB01014391.1:129370-222011 GCA_013397245.1 Thryothorus ludovicianus
TTACTTACTAGCAGCTCCATGTGGGTGGCTGAGTATTGTTCTGTAGGGAATGATTCCAGTTACAGTTAGTGAAGCATGCCTGGCAGTGAACTACATTATGCACGTTCTGAGAATACCAGTGGCAGATGATTGAATTGAAAAGTTGCTTAGGTCCTTTCTGCACTATTTTGGGAAATACCTATTTTCTATTGCCATTAAGAATGCAATTATATATAACAATAAAAGAACAAAAACCTCACCATCTAACTTAATTTCAGATGGCTATTTTTCATGAAAATTTGTTGCTTAATATCTACGTTAGTGTTTTTATCTATTTTTGAGTTTGGTAGAGACTTTAAATACAGTTTTCTGTAGTCTTCTGTTCCAAAACCTACTTTGTCATCAGGGTTCTATGTGTCTTTAAAGTCTTTAAAGCACTTTTTTCTGTATTGACTTGTGTCCTGTTGCCTTCCAGTAGCAATGGAAAAATATATTCTAAATACTCTGGAATGTAGGAAAACTTCTTCAGTCTTAGTCATATGTATATTTTATAACCTCTAAATCCACAAATGCCACATTAGATTATGTGATATTTTTTTTTCTGTAATTATAGGAGTTACGTTACAAATACTATATGGACCTTCAGAAGCTCGGCAATATGTTTAAGACTCAAAATTTCCCTGCAAACAAAAAGTATAAATTTGTAACTGCTGAGGCGTCCAAGGATAAGTCCTCAGGAACTTCTACCAAAGCAAATAACACAGATAAAATAAAAATGGGAGCCCTGCGAAGAGGAGGTGGCTTTGACAAAAGAAACTTTTCTGGAAGCAGTGCTTATAGCATCCCATCCACAAACATGATCTTTTCTGAAACAAATGGTGACTCAAATTTATTTCATGAGGGAAGTGATCAGGATGTATCCGCTCCGGCCTTGTCAGAAACCTCTCCAGACCTCTTAATTAACAAAAAATGGCCAAGACAGGCATCAGCAGGTACTGTTTCCAACGAAGTGAATTCAAATTGTAGTACTTCATCGAACTTAAATCCAGCAGCAACAGTGGGTGTTACTGTTTCCAGTTCAGAATCTGTAGATGTTTCAGCAGAGAGACCTTCAGGTGTACCTTTTACTTTCAGTGCATGTAATAACAACTCGTTACCAAGATTTAGTAAAGACAAAAGTACATTTTCCTTCAAAAAGCAAGACAAGAGATGTACTTTCCCTCAGTTTTATTTAGGGAGATGTGATAAGGTGGATAAAACCAATAACCAGGATAATAATGATCCTGAAACCAAAAACATAGTTTGTGATGCTTCAACAAGTCCTAATTTAGATTCAGCAGAAAGTGAGAAACCACACGTTTTGTTTCCCTTCGGCAATTCAGAAAGAGATACGTCTGCAGGATCAGAAGTTAGCAATTCGTGTAAGGTGTTACCATCATCCTCACTTTTTAGCCGATATGAGAAGCCATCTGACAAAAAAACATCATCTCACATGAGGGAAAAAACACCTTGTGCAAAGGAACCTGCAGGATGTGGGAAACCATCTGTCTTAGGGGAAGAAAAACCTCACACCTCAGAATCCAGCACAAGTATAGCTTGTGGTACTTCAGAAACCAATGCTGGAGTTAGGGTGAATGGTGTCTCCAAGATCTCCCCTCTCACCAGTAATTGTGCATTTTCTTTCAAAAGTAATTTTCCATTGTCTCCACAAGTATTTTCATTTGGAGGCATTGTCAGAAATACCTCTGATTTTCTGACTTCTTCCATGTTTTTTTCTGGAAACAGAACAGAAAAACTAGATAAGGAGAAGATGAAATCTCCAGACGAAACACTTGTTGATCTAGAGAAACCTGTATCTTCAGAGTGTGTAGAGCCTGCTTCTCTTCAGAGTCATCCCGAATGTGAAGACTCATGTTTCCCTATGAACTCATCTACAAACACTGAAAGTGCAGAAAGGCTTGGTGATGGCAATACTCCTTGCCAGCCTTTATGTTCAGGAGTCCTTCCTGTTGAATATGAGACTGCATCTTCCATTCAACTCACTACAGCAGCACAACAGCAGAAAAGGGCAGAAGATGAAGAAACTGTTGCTGAAAACAACTGTGTGTATCCTAGAAGGGAGAATAAACCTGAGCCTGTACAGTTTCAGAACACAGCTTGTTCTGTTCCTGGCACATCTGGCACATGCCATGATCCATCTTTAGGAGGAATGCTAAGAGACAGCACTTCTGACACTTAAGAGCTAAGTCAAACATCTGTCTCTGCTGATACCAGCCATGCATCAGAATATTTTTCTGTTGCTGAAGACAAAACATCTGGTGAAAGAAAATCAGATGTGAAGAGAGACTGAAAAGGAAAATAAGCTGGAATTAAATAAAAGCTACTTAACACATTAGAAGGTGGGGATAGTTGTGATTTTACAGCTGTTCTTCTCGCCAGTCAAGGTATCTCTGTTGGAAATGTAACTGCTTATGAGCAGTACAATGCAATGAGGTGATTTTTTATAGAATAGTCACAAACTCAAGAAACAACCAAAATGTCATGTCTGGCTCAAGACCAAAGTGTAGCTATAGATGCTGCATCTTCAAGAATGCAAACCTTCTGGGGTATTTTTGGGTGATGGGGAACTGAGGTGTCCCAGAAAGCAAGTTGTGTGAAGCCTCAGTGGCAGGAGGCAGTAAATTGCTGTCTGTCTACAGCAGCACTTGCACTTAAAAGGGTAAGAGAACAGCCAAGAGTATTTGCCTCACAGGGAGGGAGGAGAGCCACAACAAAAATCAAGGATGCTGCAAGTGTTACTAAAAATTGTTTTGCATATATCCCCTTGGCAGTGTCCTTTTCTGTGATATGCTTAATGTGTGTTGAAGGTGTAAGTTTGGAGTGGAATTTCAATGATGTCTCTTGTGCGTTTGAAATGGAAGCACTGTATCAATGTTCTTGTTACATGCTGCAGAAGGGTGTCCGCTACGCTTCTGAAGTGCTGCCTTCAGGGAGAAGAAACATCACAGTTGAATTTCAGCTCTTTTTGGCAACAGTTTGGAAATAGTTTGGGAATAGGACAGACTAACTTGATGTTTTATTGAAAGCTTTTGGAGAACCTAGCTTTTACAACACAAAAATTCTCTTTTAAAATCTAGGTGTAATGACAAGCAAAAAGGAAAACAGTGCTTCTCACTATATGTGTATATTCCATGATTTAAAACTCCTGGAATTTTTAGTCTGAAAATAGATACAAAGTAAGGAGAAAAAGACCATCTTCTCTACTTTGCTAGCCATTTTGTTGGATCCAAGAGATGACTGTGCTTTAGTTATTGGAATACACAGATGGTAGTACTGTCTCAAATAAAGTTCTATTTTGTTTACTGTTCATGCTTCGGTGAAAGCTGATGCTAGGCTTTAAAGAAGTTAATTCTATATTAGGTAGATATGTCAACTAGCAATTATTAAATCAGAATGCAGAATATTTCATATTCTTTCAGAAGTTTTCACTGATGATTAGAAAAATCAATAATCTGCAAATTACCTTTGTAACTCTGTAAGAAAAATATTACTTAAATCTAAATCTCTGCAATGCTTACTAACATACTTACTGTGACATAATACTTAGAGATCTTGTTTCAGGAGTTGTTGACCTAATTTCATCTGTGTTCAGTTCTTGGCCTCAATTTTTCTGTGGCAGTGCATTCCTTTATTAAATGTACTGAAAAAATAGTTTCTAGTATTTATAAAAATTAATAATACTACTTTCTGTCTGCATTGTAGTAAGGAAGGTGGTAAAAATTCTTTTTATGGTTAGTCTTTTAGTTCTTGATGTTCATCTCTTAAATCTCACTGTATTTCAATTTTCTGCTAAGATTTTTTCTGCTGTTATCTCTAGACATTCTTGTCATGTTCTGCATGTGTAGGAGAGAAATGTTAATTCAAATCACTGGAAGATAAAGGCTGAGTGAGATGATAATGACAGAGTGTCACAGGTGGAGATGGGTCTCTAATAAAGGCAAGAAAAATTGAACAATTTTAGAGTCAGATGATGCACCTGTAAAATTCATTGCCAGAAAGTTGCAGAAAATGTTTGTTTTCTTTTACAGTGACAAAAAAAATCTTAATGAGCTAGGGTTAATCAGAACTACAAAAGGTTTCTGGAGCTTACATGTTTTCAACCTGTCTTCTGTTAATTTCTGTTATTTCATGACATTTTGATAAAGTTGAACTTCCATGCAGATACTTTGTCTCCTAGTGAAAAGACACCATCATAACCTCACAAAGCAAATAGACCACTATATACGACTTTTAAAGTAGAAGCTGTGGGAGTGGGGCTTTGCTACAGCCCTAGGGCTGCTTTTCAAGCATTGTTGTCCAAGTGCCTTATAGCTCAGCATTCAGGGTTTACAGGGCAGGTAAGATTTGCACAGAAACCCCCAACAAGAAGACACTTGCCCTCTCCCTTGGCCACACTACGCTGACCCAGAAGGGAGCCCTTCCCCTGTTCCCTGAGAATGATGTGAGGTACAGAATAACATCTGGGTCTTGGGCATGCTGCCTCCTGACTGCTGTAAAAATAACCCTGTCCTGGCTGGAAGCAGTGATCCTGGATGAACACCAGAACTAATGCAAAGAAATGGGATTCAGAGTTATCCTTAATGTGTATTTTGCTTATTATACATAGAGAATAACTTACCACTATCTTGGTCATCATCATAAAATTCTGTGTGGCAGTGAGGACTGATGTCAAAGCTTCACTTTCCTAGGTTATCTAAACTTAGGTATGTGTGTGTATTTTTCCAGATTACAGGTTAAAAAAAAATGCAGTGTTAAAGTGAAGCATTTACCTGAAAATACTGCTGGGAACTTTGCCCTTCCCCAAAAAATCCAAGCAAACAAAGACAAAAAAAAAAAAGAATAAAAAATTTAAAACTAAACAAAAAACCAAACAAAACCAGAAAAAAACCCCAAAGCATCAAGGAACTAATGCATTTTATTAAACTCAGTGATTTGTTTTCTGCAGTTTTGTATCTTTCTGATTCCTTAAGATACAAGAAGTAAGAAATGAAGCAATTCTACATGTGGTTGGAAAATTTTATTAAACTTTTCTATACTGGTATAAAGTTCTATATATGTCACCTTTTGTAAACTAAATCTGCAGAGCAGTTTGAAAGCTTTTATAGTGGTTTATGAAGATACTACTTCATGATTTAATTGAAACCTTGGAAAACAGTTAAACCAATTTATTATAATTGCTGAAGTACTTGTTGAACGTACTTCACAAAGGAGCTGAGAGTTTCTAGTGCTGTCCTACTGAGATGCTAATCTCTCTAGTTGTGAGACGTTTATTCAATATATATATCTGAACTATATTAAGGTATATGTCACTACATGGAAAAAAGTGCAACTGGAAGATAAAGTACAATTATTCATTTTTGTAACTTAAAAAATGCAATTTATTGAAAACAATCGTTGACATTAGAGCTGCTAAAATGTCCATTTGTAAAGTTTGATTTCCTAAAGCAAACTATGCATTATTATGTACTTTTGGTTTGTTTATTGTATTGTTTGTTATTAACTAAATTAACTATTTTAATCTGAAATTGTACTTGATAACTCAAATCCAATAACTTTCAAATTTAAAAGCTGCTGATGTGTGTGGTAGGAGTGTTTAGTACTGATGCTCTGGCTGGATTTTGTTCTTCAGGTAACATACTTCAGTTTCTCTTTATAGTTTTTTTCCAGCTGTTTAAATGCCAGCAGAGCATTATTATTTGGATCATCACAGTACACTCAGACTTGTTCTGGTTTAATAAAAAAAAAGTGAGCATTGTTCCCTTTTAAGTTGCTTTAAAAATGAAGTATATATTGTATTCTAAAAAGCATAAATTTATCCCACCCAAGAGATTTAATAAGGAGTGAAAAATCCTTGAATGCATAGTAAGCATCTTCATTTAACCTAATGAAAAAAGAAATCAAATAGATACGCACTGGAACTCTTGATAAACCCTGTTGTGTAGGATGCAGAGAGCATTTGGCATGACCTCATACTGACACACTAGTTCCCTGGGATCACTGCAGAACAGCTATAAGCCTAAACTAATAATGCTGCAGAGGCTTATGTTTCTATAATTATATTGTGCATATAAGACTCATGAGTAGTATTAGAAAAGGTAATTTGTTAATATTATATTGAGAACGTGGTATCAACTGTTTGAATCTGTTGCAAGCTAAACTGGAACACTGCAGACAAATCTGGCTAAATTGAGCAGGAGACTGTGTGAGCTTTCTATCAATGATGAAGAACCTATGTTTTGCAAAAAGGACCACTAATTACTGAAAAGGAACTTAATAAACTCAGCTCCTAGTAATAAAGAATACCAACTGTTTTTTTTTGAAATACAGTCAAATAGTATTTTGTTGAAAACGATGTTTTGTTGAAATACTGGAATTATAGAAGGTTTTGGGCTGGAAAGGACCTTAAGGGCCATCTAGTCAGTCACCTGGGTTGGTGCAGTCTTAGGCACAAGTCCAGGCTGAGCAGAAAATGGATTGAGCACTGCAGAAGAGCACATGGTTGAAAAACACAACACAGCCAGCAATGTACACTCACTGCCCAGACAGCCAACAGAATCCTGGGCTGCATCAAGAGAAGTGTGACCAGCAGGTGGAGGGAGCTGATTCTCCCCTTCAACTGTGCTCTTGTGAGACCCCACCTACAGTAGAGCATCCAGCCATGGTGTCCCCAATAGAAGGACATGGAACTGTTGGAGCAAATCTAAGGAAGGGCCATGAAGTTGTTGAGTGAAGTGGGTCACCTCCCCTATAAAGACAGGCTGAGAAAGTGGAGTGTGTTCAGCCTGGAGAAGAGAAAGTTGAATATCTCATAGCAGCCTTCTGGGATCTAAAGGAGGCCTACAGGGAAGCTGGAGAGGGACAGTGCCAGGAAATGTGATGAGACCAGGGGGAACAGCTTCAAACTGCAATAGGTTTTGAGTAGGAAGAAATGCATTACAGTGAGGATGGTGAGGCACTGGAACAAGATGTCCAGAGAAATGGAGGATGCCCAGTCCTTGAAAGTCTTCAAGGCTAGGTTGGATGGGGCTTTGAGCAACCTGGTCTAGTGGGAGGTGTCTCTGCTTATGGCAGGGGGGTTGAAAAAAGATGATATTTGAGATCCCATTCAAGCTGAACCAGTATAGAATTCTATAGTCCCAATTTCCCTGCTGTGGGCATGGACATTTTTCACTAGGCCAGGACAAGAGGTGTCTCTCAGGGACAGGTTTCGCAGTGACATTCATCAATGACAGCCAGGGGCACCGAGCACCCCTGCGTTTGCAGGGGAGGGGAAGCTGAGCAGGGCAGGGGTACCATGGATTGATGGCATCATCCAGAGGCACCTGGACAAGCTTGAGAAAGGGGATGAGACCCTCATGAGGTTGGTTCCATAAGGCCAGGTGCCAAGTGCTGCACCTGGGTCAGTGCAATCCCTGAGTCACAGATTCTTCCAGGTCAGAAGGGACCTCCAAATCCCTCCGTTTAGCGCTGCCTCCCCCAGCTGCTGCCAACACCTCCAGAACCCTTGGGGCTTTCCCATGCCCTTGCCCACTTCCAGGAGTGCTGGCCAGATGGGAGCACACACAGCCTGTGCCTCTCCCCCACAGCCCCTGTGGGCAATGTGTCCAGCCACCGTGCACTGGCTCTGCTGCAGAATCTCTTCCCAGAACAAAAATCAACAGCTGTAGCAATAATAGCAATGTATGGTCCCTTGGCCAGTTTTTACTGACTTCTATGATTGTATAATAAGAATTTCTTGTGGTGATAAACTAGGTCTGAAGTCATATTTTCGATCTACTGTTCCAAAGAAAAAAAATGCAACAACTTTTTGGTCTTTGCTCCAACCTGGGACACTGAACAATACGGAATTAAATATAAGCAGCCAAAAGGATGGGATTATTTTCAGCCTGGATCATGCCAGTGTTCCATCCCTATACTTCTGTACTAATACAGGCATCAGTACAGCTGCATTTACACTTGCAGCTGATGAGCAGCAGAGGGAGGAAGAGCTGCAATCTTCCCCACTGCACACTGCATTTGATAGTAAAGTACAAGTTATTGTGACTCGTGAACTGATGACAGTTCATTAAAGCTGCTGGAGATATTTATTTTTATAATACTGCTACTTTAGCTCTTTTCTTTAACTCCCTTTCCACATGTTTCTCACTATTAACTACATAGCATCATCTCTTTTTTTAGTTTAATTTTTGTCACTCATTTGCTGATTCAACTCACTAAGATGGTAGAAAACTATTCACATCTTTCTTGGGTTAATTCTCTCCTGCAATGTCTTCATGAATTCACTCACTGTAGAGCTAGACAAGTACCAGAGTCAGCATGAGATGGGGCAGCTCACACAGCTGGTACGAGAGAGGAAAGAGAGTGAAGGAGAGAAACAAAACTTAAGTGACCATTTCTTGCTCCAGCAAAATGTTAGAATGTCTTGGCCCAGAGTCTCTGATGGTACTCTTCAGAAATCTTCAGAAAAAACAAAATACTTGTAAAGGTGCTTACTTTCCCATTTATAACAATGGTAACTGTAGGGATTGAGGATGTAGACAAACATGACATGAAAATTTAAATACAGAGTTAAGTGCCTAAATTTAGATGTCAATATTTAGAAACTTAACTTCAAAAGAATATGACTTCAAAAGATACTAATATTTGAATTAAAGCTGTTTAGTTTCCCCTATTCAGTGTAACACTAAGTACTATGTATTTTGTTGGTATTTTCTGTTTTCTCCTTCCTTTCTTTGGAATCTGACAGCAAAGTAGAGATTTCTTCTTATTTCCTCAGCATATTGCCACTATTTCTTTACTGTAGTAATGATCTAAAAAAAATGAGAACACAATACACTACAATATTAGTTTTCTAGATTTAATATACAAACTTGAAAGCCTCTTCAAAATGGCAACAAGAACTGGTGCAGAATTCACAGGTCAAAGGGTGATGTTATGCCACTAAGAAACAAAACTTTTTCCATCTAACAGCCATTGGGCAACAGAAGATTAACGGTATGTAAATGGCCTGCTAGAGACCAAAGAGTTTTCCTCATTTATGTAGTTTGTGTCCAACTCCTTGCCCTGTGCAGGATACTCCAAGAATCACACCATGTGCCTGAGAGCATTGTCCAGATGCTTGCTGAACTCAGACAAGGCTTGCTGCTGTGACTCTTTCCCTGAGAAGCCTGTTCCAGTGCCTAACTACTTCCAGGTGCGGAACCTTTTCCTGATATCCCACCTAAACATGCCCTGACTCAGATTCACCGTGTTTCCTTGAGTCCTGTCACTGGTCACCACAGACAGTGCCTGCCCCTTCACAGGAAAGCTGTAACTGCAATGAGGTCTCCCCTCAGTCTCCAGGCTGAACAGACCAAGTGACCTCAGCCACTCCTCATACAAGTGCTCCAGACCCTTCACCATCTTTGTTGCCCTCCTCCTGACTCTCTCTAATGGCCTTATGTCTTTTTTTATATTGTGACACCCAAATTGCACACACAGTGCTCAAGATGAGGCCGTCCAGTGCAGAGCAGGACAATCCCCTCCTTGCCTGGCTGATGAAGCTGTGATGCACCCCAGGATACAGCTGGCCCTCCTGGCTGCTGGGGCACAATGACTCGGGTTCAATTTACCATCGACCAGGACCCCCAGGTCCTTTTCCACAGTGCTGCTCTCCAGACTGATTCCTCAGGCTGTGCACACATCCAGGGTGTTTAGAGAGGTTTAGATCTGAGTAGCTTCTGTCAATGCCCCTTTGTGCCTGATTGGCTTCCGAGGGCTTCCAGGTCTGGGTGGGGCTTGAGGCTGCTGTTCAAGTGTCCCTGGATTTAGAAATCCCCCTGTACATTTTATAATCCTCACTCCCAGACTTATCCCAGACTCAAGATTATCTTTGAACTTCATTTATTTCTTGTAATGACAACATCTTCACATGCACACCCATAAACATAAATACATCAAATAAAATTCACAGTGTATTACCTGCCATGTATCTCAGTAGAAATTTTGAACCTTGGGATCTCTGTCATCCTCTCTTCTCAAAATGGGAAATTGCCTTGTGCTTCAGAGGAAATCGAGCTCCTCTCACAACAGAAATTGTGGAGATATGTTTGAATGTTTTCTGGATTCTGTCCATGCAAAGTACATCCCAGCACGAGAAAACTAACAGCTCATTTGGAGAAATGCCATACAAATTATTCAGATATCAGTGTAAGAAGAGTTAAGAAAAGTTTGAAAAAACAGTTGCACAAACTGAATGGATAAAAGAATAGCATGTGGCAACAACATGAAACACATACCAATATATGAGAAATTATCTGACATTCAGCTAAGGATTTCAGCACAGAAACTTTGTGCTTTTCCCAAATATGGATGCAATGCCTTGTATTCTTTAGGGAGGTGGATGTACAAAACACAAAGTAATTCAAAAGGAGTACAATTTTTGGAACTTCAAATGTCCTTCAAAGCAACTAAAAAAGCCATTAGGGAGGTGAAAGATATTTACAGACAAATTTACATTAAGATTTACATCCTTGTAGGCTAAGAGGAACAAGACAAACTTCCCTTTTGAAAGGGATGCTCTAATGATAAGATTAGATGATCAATCATCTCAAAACTGACCCCAAGTAGCTGATTACCAGGGTATTCCATCTCAATTACAATGCAGTACTAGGTGGCATACAATAATCCCATGTGTGGAGCAGATTTAATTAGGCAAAAAAGAAAATCACAGTTGATCTGCTAAGCAGTATATGCTTTTCTGAAAAGAAAAAGAAGCATAATTTAGAGAGACTATTCTAGACATCATAATTTGGAAGTGAATGGGATTGCCGGAGAGTCATTTAAATATGAGAAAATTGCTGGAGGACACTGAAAAAAGCTTACACACTTCACAGGGAAAATGCTTGAGCACCACTAAGTGATATGCACACACCCCTGCTGGGCAAGGCAGTTAAAAACATCTGCAGAAGGCAGCAATGTCATGGAACAATAATATAAAAGCAAGTCCTTGACTGAAAGCTTTTGGTGCACAATATGGCTGTATGCTCACGTGATACAGTATATCTACAGGTATATTAGTTGTAATTAATTAGTATAGCTAACAAATATTGTCCAATTAGAAGAGTCGCTGGTTAGGTAATTTCCCCCTGGGTTCTGCCCGGTGGAGCCCGCCCCCCCGCCCCGATCATTTTAGCCCAACATTTTATTATGTCTGTGATGTATGGTGCAAAATAAAGCATCCTTGCTAGAACTAAAAAGCACAACTAAACAAAATTAGAAGGTAGCATGATATGTGAGAAAGTGCAACTACTATGCTAAAGTGAAAAACTGTTAGAAACATTATAAAGCTACAGATAAAGAGCAAAAATCTTTATGCATCAGAACTACAAGCAATTATAAATAGTGGATCTCTGAACTTTACAGTTCTTGGTTTTGCAATATAAGTATCTATCAGTATCAATGTCAGTATCTATGTCTCTATCAGGGTTTTCAAATGTTGTTACTTTCAGATTTTGAGAAAAACACTTCCAACTATGCAGCAACAAGTACATGTAGAAAAAATGGAAAAATATTTTTATTATATTATTATAATCTGTGAATAATCCAGACTATTTGTCAAATTCTCAAATATTAAATATCTAAGGCATTTGGCAATCCTCTGACAATATGACTCCAGTAAATCATGCTATTTATCCTGTAGAGAACAGATTCTTCTCATGCTTCAATACTTAATCTTAGATCTTTTGTTCTTCTTCCCTGAGAGAAAAAAGACAAACAAACAAAAACCAACAGCCCTAATGACTGTCACATTCATTAATTTTACTTTTATAAAACATCCCCCTAATGGAAGAAATTCTGAAAAATCAGTGATTCTCACAGATGTCCCAGTGTGTACAGAAATCAGCATATGTTATAGGTGTACTTGAAAATGAAAATACATGCAAGTTCCCTCTGCAAAAGTACAGCATACATTTTCCTGTGATCTCCCACATCATTTTAGGCATCCAGTCCTATAAACCTTAAGCACCTGCTGATCTGGGTGACAGGTACTGATGCCAGCCCACCCTTAATTCAGTCACTGCTTCAGGTGTAACTAGCTGTAGCTAGTGACTAGATGTAACTGTCCCAGTTATTCTGCACTAACTGATGATATGCTAAAGTTTATCTGTTAGGTGATACAGCTTGGAGAAAAAGAAAAAAAATCTGCAAGAAGTTAGGATGCAGAAAAGTGGAAATTATTGGTATGAAAAGGTTAAACCAAGCCTCCTGCAAGTTGTTTATAATTCCCTTTCATTCCTAGACAGTGTATCAGTGGGCTCATCAAAATTGCTCACATCAAGCAGCTTCAAAAGCCTCAAACCAAATGGCCTGGGGGTCTGGGCAATCACAAAATGTCAATGCATCACCTGCACTCCTTGGCTGACACTGCTGAGGGGGATTACCAGGCAGAAGAGAGGCCATCACACCCAGTGGATGCACATCTCAATCAGGGACCTTTTCACACCTTATTGTTCATCCTGTGAAGAATGTATGTTCATCACCACTGCTAGGAATTTAGTAGAAACAGAATGCACTGAGATGTACAAGCTTGACACAATAAGCAGACCCTCAAAAAGCACAATATGGGTCTATTGTGTACCTTAGCACGTTGAAGCATTCTTTCCTCCTCTGCTTCTCAGCTGGCCCAACATAATCTACAATATACCTATTGTGAAAAATAACTTCTTACAAATCTCAGCTGATGCCAAGCTGACAAATTACTGTTATTCCTAGAAAACTCCTCAGATACAGAATATGCCTTTTTCACAAACTAATTTCCTTTAAGTGTTCTGAGCTGCACACAAAACTCTTAGTATTGGAAACATTATACCATTACAGGAGGCAAAGTTTATTAGCACGTTCTTCCCTAATCTTCACAGAGTTTATTCCTGCCATCCCCTCCAAAGAAACCACAAACCACAAAAACATTTACCTTTATCTTGGAATTGTTCTTTCCACAATTAAAATGAGACATTTCTGCAGTACATTTCACATAATTAGTTTGGCATGTTTCTAGGAAAACTTTTCTGTTATTTATTCCAGACCTAAAATTGTGTTTAATTTGGTTGCCAATGCAAAGCTTTTTCAGTTGTTTCCACTTTTTTCCCTTTTCATCTTTTATCTTTTTCTGATTTTGTTCAATAATTTTGCTTTTGAATTCTATTGATTAATCAAATTACATATGAATTATTTATGCAATTTTAGCTAAGAAACGCTAAATGTCTTCCATAAATTCCAAGTTCATTGTTTTATAAACCTGATTTATGTGTTACATTTTCTCTCATATAAAATATTTACATAACAAATCATAGTCAGTGCATATAGCACCAGTAGTAACCCATTGGTAATGAAACATACCCACACGCCGTGAAGAAAACATGTCCAAGGATATTAAGGTTTTGAGAACTCTTTGATTTTTGTTCTGAGTAAAAGGACACAAATGTGCTTTACCATACGAGTGGGTTAATAAAAACCCAGATAAAGCAGCAGTAGTATTCAATGGATTACCTCACATATTCAGTCTAAAATGCTTTTTCTATTGTGTTATTCAAAGTTTTAAAAACAAATTTATATGTTTTCACTCTGTATCAGCTACTGTAAGAAAATATTTATAATAACCAACCATTTAAAAAGGAAAACATTAATCACCCATTTGCAAATTAGGTATAGTAGTAGTATTAGTAGTATTAGTAATAATAATGACATCAAACGCACTGATGCCCTCATATGCATTTGCCATTCCTTGTCCCGACACATTTTCTGAGTATTACCCAAGAAGCAAAGTAATTGTTCTACCCACATAACAGTGTGAATGACTCCATTTTAGGCCTCTATTCCCATAAGAAATGCCCAGAAAAGATGAGAGGGCTGCAAGCTCAGTAAAGAGCCAATACTGACCCTTTGTTATCATAATGCATCATTAACAAACACCAGATTGAAGAGATTTATGATGAAGGCTTGTTAGCATTTTGGACTGTACTTTCAAGGAAATGTGTGTCTGGATGCAGTAAAAAACAATCATTCAGATGCCAGTGTACAAGGCAGAACCTAAAAACCAAATTAAATCTACACACAGAGATCATATGATGCAGCATGAACATACATCTGTGCAATTCTAAAAGTTAAATTTCAGAAAGTCTTAGCAAACTATCATCATGGCTAAGTATCTCTTTATTCCATTTTTATTCATGCAAGGTACATGAATACTATTAAGGCTGCAGAATCAAACATTCAAAAAATCAAATAATGATGAAGAGAGAGGCTTTGTTGCGTAAACCCCTCTACGAGACCTTAGCAGTGAGGCAGATGTCCAGTCTGCAGAACTATGAGTCTGCACAAATGTACAGTGCTTCCAAAGCTGTTACATTTAGGGACTTGAAAGACTTGTGAAAGGACTGAAATGTTTGTAGAAAGGCATTAGCTTCTACTCGACTTACAATCGACCACAATTTAAGGTATTTGGTTAAAAACATTTCCAATGTTACCTATCCATGTAGAATGCTGGCAAAGTATCAAAACAATGATGTCTGCTCTAATAATAGTGAAATAATTAAAATAAAATCTCTGTAGTAAACATTACCAAAAAAAAAAAGAGTTTAGATTAAATGACCTTCCTCAAATTGTATGAAAGTTTGATATAGACAAAAGAGAATTAATTTCCTTCCTAGATCTCTGACTGGTTTTTTATTTTTGGGAAACTCACTGACTCTCAATAACTGCTCTATTTCCTCTCCAAGAAAATGTATTAGAAAATTCTCTGCACTTTTATTTTTGCCTTGATCCTCAAAAGACACTTATTTTTCTAACAACTTTAAACTGTAAGATTGTCATTATCATTTTCATTTTGAAAACAAACTGTAGATGCCTTCACTGTCACCTCTCAGTTCATATAGAATTTTTAGAAGATTTTTAGATTTATTTTCACATATTACATTTTCTGTATATTTGTAAGGAAAAAGAAATCTTATGAGCTTTATTAATTAAATAACTTTATACATTAAGTCAATGAACTTTGAAAGATGGCAGCTAACTACTGTTAAAAGTTTTATTACATTATATTTACTAATTTACTTCACAAGGGTTTGAAGTCAATGGACAGCAATCCTAGGCATAGTCTCTGACATCTCTTCTATGCAATTCCCAAAACAGCAAGCTCACTCTCATTCTCATTTACATCAGTACAAGTGCACAGAAAAATGAAGAGCACCAAAACTGGCTATGCAGAAAACCCTTGGGGCTGAACCCCTGCACTGCCTGTTGGAATATTACACCATCCATCCAATTTGTAGGACAAAAGTAAGGAAAGAATTCTTGGTCAAACACAGCTAAATGTTTTCATAGGAGAGCTGCTAACTTCTCTGGGCTTTTGAGGTAATCAACTCTGTGTTTAAGAATTCACAGAAAGCATTTCCCAAGGCAAAGCTTTAGATGTTCACGATTCCTGAGACTCACTCACATGACTGGTTTCAATTTAGGATTTAAAATGCATACTCCAGGAAAATGCCATGAAAAATAGAGATAAGAATGATGTATTGGTTTGTTTATATAGATACTATATATCATCTGATCATGAAACTGTGCAATAGATTCTCATACAGTAACTACAATTATGTCAAAATAATAATTTTTTTGTGTTTTCTAATTCCTGAATACTGTGTATTGTAGCTGTGTATTTGTTGATATTTTTCAGTTATACTATATATATAATTATTATATATTTAATGCATGTATTAGATAGTATTATCCAAATTCCATATAAAATATACCTAACACCTCTTCTAAACTTGCTTATATCAATACAAACCTTAACTTTCCAGACTGGGTCTGAGAGTGGCAACAAAGGGAATTAGACAGCTAGTTGTTTTGTTTGTTTTGGTTAAACCACCCCTCCTTCTCTTGTTTTCTAAAGAAGAATCCAGATTGGGTGGTTCTGTTGGATCTGTTGTGCTAATCTTGCACACCAGATATGCCTCTATTTCTATCTGTACCATATGTGCAACAGTACAGTTAATGCTTTTGCAAAAGGTTTATCAGTAACAGATTTATTGCCTAAATTCTCTAGGTTATAGCCAGGTTTTACCATTGTCCAAATTTCAAAGCAAATAATATATGTATTAGATTTCTCACATAGCATCTTAAAATTTTAGTCTTTTGTGACAGTATTACAAAAACCTTCTCTTTCATCTGCCAGGTTCTTTGGATTTAGTCAGGTTTTGATGGCAAAGCCAGAAATTGTATTCCAAACAGTCTGAAAGTGGTGATTCCAGTAATCCATTCAGATGAATCATTGCTTCAGTGGCTCTCTCAGCTGTCTCACTCAGGCTTTTAACTCTCAAATGCATACTTGCATCATCATTAAAGGGTGGGTGTCTTGGCTCTCTAGGCTGCTTCCTCCCAGATCTGCACTCTTGCTCTGACTCCTTGAACATTTTGAATGATTATCAGTGACATTCCACTTTTTAAAGAGAATTCATTAGTTCACTGATCAATCAGTCTGACTCCCATTTCTAGACTAATACCACCAGACTCATGTAAGGACCAGATAATTGCAGTATAAAGAACCACTGAAACGCAACTGACATCTCATTGAACAACTATGAAATACATGAATTTAAAATGAATTGTTCCTTCTTTGATACAGAAAAACCAATACAAGATACACATCTGATGCTGTAGAATTTAAAGCACGGGATGACACATCTTTGAATAACTTCATACTTTGCCTCTTTATCTTGATTCTAATCAAGATATCAAACAGCACAGAAAGGTGTGCACATCTTATCATGCACTTTCAATGTTTGATGCTGAGTAGAAACGTATCATGTTTTGTCTCAAATATATTTTTTAATGATTTTTCATCACTTCCTTCTAAATGTACTCAATTTGCTGCTGCAACTTTTTTTTTAACCAGAAATAATCGCTCTTTAGGAAAAAGAAAAAGCTGGATCCTGTCTTAATAGAGACAGTGTTTAACAGCTTGTTTAACTTAAAATTCTGACTGTCAATGTTTCCAATCCATATATGCCAAAATATCAGGATTGTACTTGACAGTTGTTGGCTCTGAAGCTGCAATGCCTAGAGAGAGAGGGAGAGAGATGGACTCACCAGAACAGGATCAGTAGTCTGTCAAAATTCTAATTCTTTCTTCTGATGGAACCAGTGGATTCAATTTCGAGGTCCAAGCTCTAGAAATTGACTCCAAAATGAAGAAATGCAAGCATCCTCAGTGCTGCCACACAAGTTGTCATTGCCACTAAAAGGCTCCTTCTCTCACAAGCTCGGAAGCCTACTTTGTGTCATTCCTAAAAGCACCTATTTTTAAAAATAGCTTGTTTGCTACATGATTTGTCTCCAAAAGGAAATTATTAGTACATAATGCAATAGTACATTTCTGTTTGAAGGACATAGACTCATTAAATACAACACATTTATTTGTAAATCAGAAGTACATTGAACATTTCACCCTGGAAAAAACCCACATGGTTTTAGTTTTAAGGCATTAAATATTTGCTATGGTAGAACACACCACTCTCAAACTCTAAACACAGGCAGTTGTATTTTCAATAGAAAATGAATCAGTCCTTTGTCTGATCTCTTTTAATTTCACAACAGAAAGAAAGGAAAAATTCTGTTATATTTTTACATGGTACAGCTTATCATAAAACAAGAAGTAAGTTGCTGTTGCTTGTCTGTGTGATATTCACCACGTCTGCAATATTTCTGCCACCACCTTTTTCAGCACCTGTCTGTTGGCCAATCAGAAAAAAGCAAAAGGCCTGAAGTCTTTCCAACTCCAGGGAAACTCTTTCCAAAAATATCCCCAAGCTAAGTGTCTCCCTAATAGGAGCTACTGACTGACAAATCTCTCAGCAGTTTATTCTAAATAGCCAG
This sequence comes from Thryothorus ludovicianus, assembly GCA_013397245.1. NCBI lineage: Eukaryota > Metazoa > Chordata > Aves > Passeriformes > Certhiidae > Thryothorus > Thryothorus ludovicianus. The sequence goes on from VZTB01014391.1 coordinate 147,320, forward strand.
CTGTGCTTTAACTTTTTTTTTTTTAAATTTAATTCTACTGAAGCTAGCAGCGGAAGTAATCAGCTGTTCCATGTTCCTCCTTCAGCATTCATTCCTGTTCCAGAAGTATGGATGTCACATTCCTGCATATTTGTCTTTGTTAGTGCTATGACTTCTGGCAGCAATACACAGCTGTCTACCCCTATCTGGCATCAGACACGTTTTTAGGTGGCAGGTGGAGTCTTCCTATGGGCCACAGGAATACATTTGGCATAATCAAAAGACAGCATGCTATAGCTGCCACAAAGGTGAAGCAAAGTAAAGCTGTATTATGATAAAAGCAGAAAGACATGTCAATATTTATTTTCCTACAGATCAGCATCTCACATTTTGTTGAAAGGAGCACATTCCTTTTTCAAAGTTAATCCCCCTTGTAAAGAAATAAGCTTTTATCTGGTGTTGAACTTCAGTGCTGTCTGTGCCTGCTCAGATCAAACACATTTCACATGCTAAGAAGGAATCCAAATACATGACTGGCTGTGAATATAAACATGTAAAATATGCACTATAGGCTTGCAGCTAAAATTGATCTAACAGAGATCATTTTCCTCATGAAGAGGAAAGTCTAAATCTTAGCACATATAACATTAAAGGATGACATGTGATTATATAAAGCATTTTGCTCACTGCCCAACTATGGGAATTTTATGATATGCAAAAGTGCAAGCAGTTTTTATATAAAATAAAAAATCAGCTCTGTTTGAAATATAATCTTCACAGGTAATATCTAATGGGAATAGGACTTAGAATTAAGGAGTTCCATACTCCACAGGGCATAGACGGATAAGTAACTTTTCAGATATAGCACAAGTACTTATAAAAAGTGTAATTAATTTAAAAAGAAAAGAATTGGTAAAGCCATAATGAATATGACTAACATGTACAGCATCCAGGACAAAATCAACTGAGATAAGGGTAACACAAAGCACTTAAGTTAAACAAAACTGGACAAAATTAGAGCTAAGCGCTCATATATGGATCTCTTAAAAGAAAATTTTAAGAAAGAGACTAGTGTTAACTCTGCTTTGCAGAGTCAAGACAAAAATTAGCTATCTAACATTAATGGGCAGCTTTCCTTCTTTCAAACATCTTGTTTAAGTTAGGGTGTTACTTTTGTGACACAGATTTTCCAGTAGAGTGTTTTAACTCTAATTAATTTCTCTTCTTTTCTTTAAAAAATTAGGCAAGACCACACTGTGCTGATTCAGATTAGATTTTTCAACCTTACCCTATAGTTTTAAATCTTTACTTGCTAGACTATACAATCCCGATTATATTGCCATATACTGACATTCTATCCTTGCTTCCTCTATTCTTATGAGATTGCATCAGTCCAGCCTTCTTTAACTTCCACTCTGCCTCTTATATGGAATTGATTTTCTTAAGTCTTCGTACTAAAATCACCTGTAACACAGGCTTGCTTAAATTCCTTCTTGCGTACATTCCCAAATGCTAAAATGTGGAACGTCCTTTCTACTTGAACCACAGAAGACTGTCAATTCAGAGTTTTTTGATATGTCATTTCTTTTCTTTGACACCACTAGATAACTTGCCTTAAATATTTTTATAGAACTGAGCAATGGAAAGGCCTTCCCTAGGCCATCTCACAGCGGTGAGCCCAAAGGGTGCGGTGTGGCCGCAGCTCCATGGCACGGCTGTGAGCTCCGCAGGTGCGGTGTGGCCGCAGCTCCATGGCACAGCTGTGAGCTCAGCGGGTGCAGTGTGACCGCAGCTCCATGGCACAGTTGTGGGCTCAGCGGGTGCAGTGTGGCCGCAGCTCCATGGCACGGCTGTGAGCTCCGCAGGTGCGGTGTGACCGCAGTTCCATGGCAAGGCTGTGAGCCCCGCAGGTGCGGTGTGGCCGCAGTTCCATGGCACGGCTGTGGGCTCAGCGGGTGCGGTGTGACCGCAGCTCCATGGCACGGCTTTGAGCTCCGCAGGTGCGGTGTGACCGCAGTTCCATGGCAAGGCTGTGAGCCCCGCAGGTGCGGTGTGGCCGCAGTTCCATGGCGCGCTGCACAGCAGCACATCCTGCAGGCCGTGCTCGGCCCGTGGGCACCCGCTGCCCCCACAGCCGCACAGCTCCACACTCCCTACCCCTCCCCGCAGAGCCTCACCCTGCCTGCCCCTCCTGAGCAGCCGCTCTCACCAGGTCTGGCCGGCGCCTCTTCACGTCCAGCACCGTCGGCTTTCACCGGGCCCGCTCGCCTCTGCCGGCCCCCGTCCGCGCGTTCCCCTCAGCGCCTCACGCACCAGAGCGCCGTGAGTGGAGTCCGGCCGGGGAGCGAGGCAGGCTCAGGAGCCGGCGGGTCATGGGGACACGGCCCTGAAGGGACTCGGATGAACACAGGGCCTGGCAAGAGGCAGGCTCCGGCAGCACCGCCCTTCCCAGGGCTCTGCCCGCTCTCAGGTGACATCTCTACCCTGGGCACAGTGTTTGTTGTTGGCTAAGATCAAACAGCTTTGCCCTATGCGTCTTCACCTTTGTGATAAATACGTGAGAGCACAATGTGCTTCACAGCCACATTGCGTGTTCTAATCACAGTGCACAGGGGTGCAAACTTCTAATAAAATTCCTTTAAAATTTTAAGGGATGCTGGGGGCACTCACCAGTCAAGTAGCTGATTGTACGGGTATTTATTACCTGTCTAGCTAATAAAAGTTAAAGAAGGTGGCATCTTGAGACAGAATGATATTACAAGTGTTCTAGTGGTCTTGAGATAAGGAAAGCAGAATGACAAGTTTCTCAGTATTGGATAGTTTGCCTTATCAAGACTTTAGACTATAGATCTTGGACTGCGGAGTTTTCATCCCTGTCCCAGTTTACAGAATGCCATTAGTTCCTTGTGACTTAGTTATCCTTCCTTTCTGTTTTATGGTTTCCTTTCCTACTCTCAGCTGTGGTAATTCTAGAAAGTTGTAATATTTTCAAGTTTATTGATGTGTTGTTACTTGTAGTCCCTCAATCTCTTTGTTGATGAATATTCTGGAAAGGAAAGATGGGAGTTATTACTGTTCTGTTATTAGTTTAATTTTAACAATTGCTGTATATCTTCTAGACCAATTACTGAAACAACAGCTAGCAAAAGCTGAAGGTGTATAAGCTTTCCCACTGCACTCCTAAGAAAATCCTCAGAGAAACTTGGAAAAATCTTGTTTGAACACCATTACACTGTTTGCTACATTTGACACTTTCATACATATATGACAGGTAGGTACTTCCAACGCACTGTATGAAAACATAGATTAGCTCTAGCTTAGTAATAAAATCCATTTACTATGTATTTACACGTAAAATTAAATGGTTTTTGCATACTGAGGGAAAACTAAAGAACAAAGCTGTATGGCATCAAACTACAGCAAGACATTGACCCAGTCTGTTTAAGCACAGGCAACCAGATTATTTTTTTCCTCTCTCAGAGGTGGAAAAAAATGTCTGTTGGTAACTCAAAATAACTGGAGGTTTCTGTGGCAACTGGTAAAGGAGGTTGTATCTCTCGCTGCGGCTTAAAGTAGAAGCAGTTCTTAGAGATTTCTATTTGAAGTTTGCATACCGGTGTTTGACTTTCAGGTCTTGGAAAGGAGATTGCCTATCTACTTGTATTTTATGCTGTTGCTGTTTAGAGTAAGATAAAAATTAACAAGGACCATAACAGAGGTGTTCTGATTTCTCAGGTAAGTACATTAATCGTTAGGGTTATGAGCTTATTGCTGTATTTTGGTTTTACACAATTAACGATGAAAATCTTTTGCATTATGTAACATCTTCATCAGATGGAATGGAAAACTTGTACAACTAGAATAGTTTTATGGTTTTTGGCATGAAATTTGGAATGATTTGAGCTGACTAGTGTTAGAAACTATTATTAAGGTTTCAGGAAAACTGCAGCTGTGTTCCATCAAATCTATTGGTAGTAAAACCTGTTATCTCTGTGGAGTTCTGTTCATCAGCTGAATTTTCCATAATACTGCAGGAGAAATGGAGCGAGCTTATTAGCTGTGTATCTGTAATCTTGTTCGATATTATTTAAAATATTATATGCAAATGCTAAATTGTTACATAATTAAAGCATGTTTATCTTGCAAAATGTGTAACTGTTCCAAAGTTTCAGTCTGTTTGCCGTTTGTTTATAGTGATTTACTGCCTTTACTACTTTTATGAAGGAGAATACACATTAATTTTGCAATAAAAATGGAAGGCTTTGATTCCAAAATATTCATTACAGATCAAAGGATATATGCATTCCCTAAATCATAGAAGAACAATGTTGGGAAAATTTATTCATGGCTTAATAGAGATGTATAAAACCTTGCCCTGTTAAGTTTTCAAGTTATGAAGAGAATTTCATTAACAGTTGAAGAAGAATTAATTGAACACAAATCTTCCACTTTCTGGGCAAATATTTCTATCATGCTGTACAAAAAGTATTGGGCATACTTGATTTACAGAAAACAATACTTTATTTGTATTCAAAAAGCTAAATTTCTTTTAAGATATCTCTGCAGATATCTACAGGCAGATATATTTTCTTCCCACAAGTGAAAATTTAAACACCTGATTGCAAGAACCAGGATTTCATCCACCCACTCCCTGTAGAAAATGCTGAAGATAGCCCAAGGCAGCTTGTTGCTGTTTATATGCAGGCTATTTTTGACTCCCATTCCAAGGTGGCAAAGTCTTATGCATTTAGTGGAGATGCTGGGTGCCTGAAAAAGGACCTTGATTTTGCTTTGTGGGGTGACTGCTTAAAAATTAAGGATACAGTGGTTAACTCTTGGGTAACCAGCTCCTTCTTTGTGCACCAGCTTGAAATGTTTAGAATCATGGTTCTGTTCTTATTTGACACGCTGAAATCACTATAAAATGACTTGAAATAAAATCCTTTTAACTACTTCCATTATATCATGGTAAGGACCTCAAGCTGCAAAAATGGGGTTTGTATACATTGTGAAGTATTCCCAGTCCAGCAGTGAATCTGTTTAAGCTGTGATTAGGGGACAGTAATTGCCTTTATAGAGATGCCAACATGCTCTATCAGCCACTGAAGTTCAATCTGTGGTACTGGCACTTGTTAGTACATAAAGATGGTCTGGATCCTGTGGGGAACTCCGAGTCTCTTGTGCACTTCTGTCATAACAGTGCATCTACTGCACTTCCATTGTTGCCAAGGAACAGATTTCAGTAAAAAATGCAAGGGAGTATCTCGAAGACCTTAAGCTAAGAGCAAATGCCAGTGTGCAAAATGATTTCAAATCCCAGAGCAGATATAATGGCTGCTGGCAGAAAGGACAGAGGTCTGTAACATCTCTTTGGAGCTGTAATTTCTTCTATCCTTTCTGAAGCATATGACTCCCAATAGGTTGCAATCTGGCAGAAACCACGTTGCCCACACATTGCCTTTATTTCTGGAAACCATGTGATAAAGGCTGTAGATTAAACCAGCAGTCTTCATGTTTACTTCTTCCTTTCACTGAGTTTTAACAGAAATTATGTGCTTGAAAAAGTGTTTTAGGACAGATTTTTTTTTTTTTCCCCTGGGACTAAACTCTCACAGGAGTTTCAATGAGGTGAAAGTAGCAGAGACAGTAAGGGAGAATTGACTCTGTTACACATTATGCTCTACAATTCTATAGACACCAAAACCATATTTTGATTGTTTCAGTGTTAATACATGTGTCAGAGTTGTGGGGTATTTTTAAAGCATACATGTTTTCCAGGGGGTTTTTTTGTGTCTTTTTTGAGGGAGATACAGTAGGTTAATTTATTTATACAGTGTAGTATATGGTTGCAAATTATTAACTATCAATTATTAAAAAATATTTGCCATCTTTCTACTTATTACTACAAAAATGTTAAATGAATCTAATTTTTTCTTCTCTACAAGATTTTAAGGTACACTGATTTTAAGGAAGCTACTGATTTTAAACTATTCTTAGTAGAAAAAGGCAATTATTTATTTTCAGGAAAATAATGTTGCTTTAAAAAATTAAAAATCTATTACCATAAAATGGTATAGAAAGGGAATGGCTAAGTTCTGTGAATTTCTGAGTAGTAAGCACACAGAACTTTGTGCCACTTCCAGGCCTAACGTTGCTTGTGCTGGAATTCCAGATAGTGGCAGTCTGCTGAAACATGAGTTCAGTTCCCAAATATAGATGAGTGGGGTACGAATTTCACAGTCACAGAGGACGGATGTAATGCACAGGCCACAGTCTTCTCGACTAAGGACCAAGCAAGCTTTAGTGAAGAGCTGGAGCAACTTTGAACCTATTCAGACAGAGAAGGAGAAAAACAGCTTTACCTACCATTAATTATACTTGAATTCTTCCTATTTGCCTGCTCATTGTAAGATCTGTTTTATATTTTTTGCTAAGCGTAATTGTTGTATTTGTGGAGTAATTTTGCAGGATTTCAAAATTCAGAGAAAAACTATGTGTCTTTTTTGTTTTAAAATGTCTTACTAGATACATTTCACCCTTCATACAATTCTTTTGAAGAGATAGGTTTTGGGTCATATTAAGTAAAAATTTCTTATTTGGCAGCTTCTGCAAATTTAGGATGTTCATATTTTTCTTTAAATGAGTCCTTTATTTTTCTATATTTTTCCATATTTTACTATATGTATCTTCAAAACCTTAATTTGATTACTCTTTTTAAAAAAATTATTATACTCACGTACATTTCAAATTTAATATTTACCATATGATTCTTTTAAGCATCTGTATTGGATTTTGAGTATTTAAACTGCATAATAAAAAAAATGTGGTTTTACTTGGGCGTCATTTTTAAAGATACAGATAGTCTGTATGTAGTGATGTTGAAAGTACAGGTAAACACTGATCTGCATGCAATATTGTATTTTATGTTTGTGTCTTTAAATGATACAGTATATGGCTTTGCAGGTTACCTAATGAGTAATGATGATGAAATCTGTTATAAATATATTGTAGTCTAACTTGGAGAAGCTAGAAATAGCATTCAAAATATCTAATTATGATCTTATAAGCTACTTGATAGGGTTAGTGATACTTCACCTCCAGTTCACTGTGGTTACAAGTTGCACTAAAAGAATAGCAAGTTTATGTATTACAGTATGGCTGAAAAAAGTCTTTCTCCTGAGAGCTTCCACTCAGCTCCCTAAAGCTACACATATTAATCCATTTTCAGGCACCTTCTCTCCAAGAAGGCTTATCAGCATTAGAAATTGCCAATAAACCAGCACATTTAAATCCATCAACTTTATCTAAATATCCATGTTTAGTCTGGTTCATTCAAATTTAGACATCAGGCTTTGAAAATTACAATATGTGTAGCCATTTTATTTTTCTAATGTCAAAGCTGAGTATTGGGAAGAAATATGTTAATTCATAATGCATTAATTTTAATTATCATGTTGTGTGGCTAACAGTAAGTGAAATTGTCCTACCCATGAAGCAGCCCATTGAAACATTAGAGCAGCTCGGTGTTGGAAGTCAGGGAAGTTTATCTGAGCATGTAATGTGTCACTTTGAGATGTGAACAAGCTAGGAACCAGTGTGTGTCAGATTTAAATAAAGGTATCATTTGAAGCACGGATATTTACATGTTGTCTAAATAGAACCTTTGTTCATTTGAATACAGAGTTTTAAAAAATAACTAAGATTAAGGAGGCAGAAACTCTGCACATTTAACCCTTGCTTCCCTGGCATTCATCCAGTTTATGCCTGAACAGCTGAGCCTCTAGACCAACTGTTTGCTGGGCTTCTCAGATTCTTTCTTTAATGCTGCTATGTGGTAGTCAGTTATACTGTATATACTTTTTTAGATTTTGTTGACAAGAGATTGGCATGGTTGCTAAATTTGTTGCCCTGTAAACACAGATAACAGGAAAGGAAGATGTAATCCCAGCAAATAATGAACTTATCACTGAATTCTATAAAAACATATATCAAATCCTAAATGCTTTGGGCTTCTTATACTTCTCTTTTATGTGTTAAGGTGTAATCTGTTGGCAAGACAAACAGGCATATCAAGAGATGCACATGCTAAGCCAAGAATTCCAGTAATCTATCAGTCATTTAATGACTACATGCTGGGTAAGCCCTGGTTTAGTGACTAAAGGTAATTGGAGCCTGCACAAGCTGATGTAAAATACATCCGAGTGCATTGCATGATTGTCAGGCCACTTCTCCACTATTAGTGGAGAATTCAAGGATAATTTATTTTTAAATCTTATGTTAAATTTTTTTATGTAGAAATTATCATTTGAAGAAGAGAATTTTCCAGGGTGATTAAACCCGCTGATGTTCAACTTAATTAAATGCTGTGCAGAAACAATAATTATGTTTCAGATCATCAGCCACAATCTAGTTACCAGTTAGACAAATACAACAAAGAGATTTGCAGGCCAGTCCTTCCCTTGGGGGAAGCGTGGTTTCCCTCATGTCTTGTTTCTTGCTGACTTTAAAGAGAATGCTCATCCTAATTCTGAACTCATGTTGGAAAATTGGAGAGGTATAAATGCTTCTCTGCTTTGTGAAATTGATATAAAATATACATCGTACACTTCCACTGTGCAGGGCGATATATTGGCTGCGAAATCTATTTCTTCAGTGCTTTACTTTTAGCACATAGTACCTTGATATTTCATTTTTCAATGTTGAGGAAAGTGCTACTAAATTGGTAACAAGTTAAAAATGTTAGCACAATAAGTAAAATAGTATTAAACACATTATCAACAGTAAACAGAAAGGATAACTTGAAATTTCTAATCCAAATATCCTTGTGTATATTCTCATAATGATCTCAACTTGAACACTTCTCTCAGAATTTGATAGTGTCTGGAAGGCAATATTATGGGAAAGAGAAAAGTAAATGTATTCCCAAAATCTTCATAAGGCTAAAACCAGAAAAAAAAATAACCATAATAGAATGGATGTAAAATAACTAATCAGATGTGAAATAACAGCATACATACATGTTGATCCAGTGGAGCCGGGACTGTGCTAGGCAATATACAGGCAAAGGATGACTTCATACTTCTGAGGGAGGATTCATGAGAAAAATGACTCCTAAGTGCTCTCATTTCCACCTAGACAATTTGCAGTTCTGGTTCCTTCTAATAGAAACCAAGGTTTATGGTATGTCATGCTCCATTAGGTTCTGCTTATCTTCCAGCTTTGTGTCTAGCTTATGGGAACTGGGATATAATGTTTTTCATTAAGGACTTTTTCTTATGTCTTCCAGGATGCAAGACAGAAGCTGTCGCCAGGCATTGCCTCTTTCTTTGATGCTGAAGGAGACTTACTCTCCAGAGAGAGGCAGCAGTAAGGGATATCCTGAAAATATGTCAGAAGCTTCATCTTACCATGAATTTTTCTGTGATTCCCTGTCAGACGCACATAATGGTGAATTTTCAAATGAACTTTCTGCCTTCCTTACCCAGGAGGAGATAAGTAAGAGCCTTGACATAGCTCGAGAAGCCATTGCCAATTCCATGGAGGAAGATGAGAACACAGCACCAGACTTTACTCATTATCTCAACACCTCTCTTTCAGACAGCCCTTCAGAAAACACTTCTTTCAGGGACACCAACCTGCAGGAGCAAGATGCTTTACAGGCACCTCAAGCAAGCAGTTGGACTTCACCTGCTGCAAGTCATGTTCTATCAAGGAATGAGAAAGAGCAACCCACTGCACCTCAGACAGAGAATAGTTTTGTCACAGTTTCTAGGAGACAACCAAGCACCTCATCTTTTCTACCTGCTAGTCCCAGCTTTGTCAGAAGCCTGAAGTATTCAGAGAAAGGTGGTCCATGTATGCCGAAGACAAGCCCAACCTCTGAATCGGCATCCCAGGGAGAAGCTCCTTTCAGGAACAAGCTGTGTGACAAAGCTGCCACATTCATAGAGGAGCTATCATCCATATTTAGACAGGCAGCGAAGACAAGAGGCCGTAGTCCTGATGGGGACTCTTCTTCTCCAGACAGTGGATACCTGTCTCCTAATAAGAAACAAACAGCTTTAAGTACCTTGGTGAGCCAGGAGTATGACAAACCACATCAAGAGCCTGAGCCTGAGGAAAAGTTACCTGGACTTCATCTGAATGGTGAGCACTATTCTGGAAGGGGGAGCATCATGGAGAGCAAAATGGTCCTGTGCCGTCCCTTCATCAACATGGAAGAACATGAACTTTCACCACCTCTATTCACTCAGAAGCTCCGGAGCCAGGAAGTTGCTGAGGGAAACAAAGTATTGCTGGAGTGCAGAGTTGCTGGCAACCCAGTCCCTGATGTCAGGTAAGTGCTAAGTCACCAGATATTGTCACCTGACTGTGGAAGATACCTAAGGACAGGTATGACAGTGACCTGCTTAGAGGCAGTCACATAAGAACAGTCAATCATGCAGTTTTACAAAGCACAACGAAAAACTCATTCTAATGTCTATTGCACTAGAATGTTTCACTCTATTTGCTTGGAAAATTAAATTCTGCTTGATTTAAGAGCCACATGGCAAAATCAGAAACAGAATTGGCTCTAGCAATGTTCTGGGTGATTGTTACTTCATTAATCCAGGTAAAAGAAAAGACAACTTGTCCCTAAAGAGCATATCTGAAGATGATACGGTTTTTACTGCTGATTAATTAGAATGTCTCCAAGATTTATGTAAACTGTTTTTCTGAATCTTAACTAGGGCAGAATCAAAAAAAATAAGAAGGCTCTTAATGACTGATCAAAATGAGTAATGAGAAACATTGCTGACATAATAGTAGATTATTGTAAAATCAAATATACTTTTAAGTAATCACATCAGTATAAATTAATTTGTAACTTCTGTCTTATTTCCCTTTTGACACACATAACTGCACTATGTTAGCAGCCTGTAGATACAGCCATTATTGAATTATGGCAAAAATGATTCATGCTAACATTTTGGGCTCTTGCAAAGCTCCCGGACAGTCAAATGGATACACTTTCATGGTCTGTTCTCAAATTGGTTTTATGTAATAATTATTATTAATTCTCCATCTGGCAACTGAAAGAAAACATATCAGTTACTAATAAAAACTACTTTGTCAAAGTTTCCACTAAAAACAAGTTTCTCTCTTCGTCTCTATTTCATTATGGATCTTTAAGAGAGGATAAGTACCGCAACTGCACCTCAAAATCAACTAGTTCCGGAAGTCGATGCACTTTTTTGCACTTTTTTCCTTTGTGTAGTGACACCGACTTGGCTGAAGAGGTCACTCACACACAGCACGGGCGGCACAGAGCCCTCCGTGAGCAAAAGGCTCGCTCAGGGGTTTAGAGACAGCAAACACTTGAGTGATGTTTGGGTGAGACTCCGAAGCCTGAATCTTGGGGGAAGGAGAGGGTTCTTTCCACATGAGAAAGCATGCGGAAAAATATTTAGTGTTTTTTTTATCTGTAATAGCATTACTGTGAACTTCTAAACAGTTTCATAGGATCATCTAGGCACATCACTGTCCTTTCTGGATAAGAAAAGGAGTTTTATGGTGTATCCTCTATATATATCCAGTAAATAGTTAATTTGCTGCAGTGGAAAAAGACAAGCCTATTTAAAACCACCCACATATTGCAGAGCAAGTGAAGAATGTCTGTGCTACTTTCAGAAATATTTTCTGTAAATGGGAGTTCTATATGGTTTAAAAATAAAGCAAAACATCTATGATACAATAAGAGTTGACCATTCTCTTGTATTTTGGTAAGGAAAACAATCCCTTTTTCTAAAGCACTTTGCTTAGACAATTGTTTCATTACACTGGATTTCTGGTTTGTAACATATGTGAAAAACAATCTTCAGACCATAATCATATATTCACAGTTTTCTGAAAAAAACCAGCCAGAAAAAAAAAAATGTGTAAAAGATATTGAGTTTTTTGTGAAGATTTCTGAATAAGTAGAAAGTAGGAATGAATATTAGGAAAGTATTGTACTGCATTGCCAAAAGAAGGGCTCTGGAACAAGCTGAACAGTCACCTGGTGTGAGAAATATAAGAGAGAGCCATTTGGCACATAGAAAATCTGCTGAACAGGAGATGCTGTTGGAGCCAGGGCTGCCATCGTCTGTACATTTGCATATAGCAATAAAATCTGTAGAAACCAAGCTTCAGAAAACCCAGTTGCAATAACATAGGCACTGCAAAGGCTGTTTTTGGAACTCTGTGTGATAAGTGTGATTAAAGTAGAAAGCAGTTAGGATTTTTGTGGGGTTTTTTTGTTTGGTTGGGATTTTTGCCTCAGCTGGGAAGAAAACTGGAAGCCACATTTCCTGAAGTCATAAGGAAGTAACAATAGTTTAATGGTGACAAGAGAATCATCAAGTTCTTATTTTGCCAGGAACTCAAAAAGTTGTCCAGCTTAATAATGAATACAGCTGATATTTAATGAAAGCATCATCAAGCAGTGGCAACTGTGAAATCGTCCAATTGACACCAGAGCAAAAGGCCTTCAAAAGAATCTATATAGGCTTTTCTGATCTTTTAGCATGTTACTTCTTTTCTGTGCCTTACATTTTATCCTGGATCTTTATAACTTAAGAGTTTTTTTCCCTTTTCATAGCTTTTTTGTAGCTAAACTTTCAAAGTCCTCAGCTTATAGAAAATTGAGCTGGAATCCTGCTTTATCCTGCTACTTTTCTTATGAGGATAAAGATAGCAATGTTGCAGAATGTTAGTATAACTAAAGAAACCATCAAATGTAGTGTAAGGACAAGGTGTACATTTGAAGGTTATTTGACTAGGAAAGCCTCTTAAATTTTAAATTCCTTAGATGTTCATAGCCATACACAGCTGAAAGTAAAACAGTAAGTGTTATGGTTTGAGTGACAAAGCTTGACCAAAGTAGCTTTGTACTACAAGCAGAAAAAAAAGAACCTACAACTAGAATCTTAGTGTCGAAATCCAAAAGGAAATAATCAGCTACATTTCAAGAATCACTATTTTTTTTTTTTCAAACTTCAATGTCTGACTTACTAGTTTTACTAGCAGAAAATCAGATTTCTTACAATTAATATTTTGTCAGTGGTCAGAAGAATCCTTAGATTTCTGAGCAACACAGATTCCATCCTAAGGCCTAGGAAGCTATAGAGTGATTTGAAATGTTCTGTGATATCTGCCTTCTAAAGAAGGCCTGAAACATGTAAAATATCAGTTGAAACAAAATTTCTGTTACTCTCAAAACCATTTTATCAGTCAGTAGCTGTCTTTCAAAGTGCATTAGCAATGCAGTGTTTGTAATACTCAAATTAGCCTTGAGCTAGCTAAAGCAAATCCCAGCTGGGCGTGACTTAGACCTCTTCAGAATTTGCCTCACCACCTGAATATTTAATTGCTTCTGAGGTCTGCCTGGAGCTGTAAGCTGTGATTAAAGTATTTTCTGAGGTCTACCCTGAGCTCTAAGCTGTGATTAAAATATTTACAGATATTCACCCAGTTTCTGTAGCACAAGAGGTATTGAAATTTTTATGCAAAATACATTCTTTTCCTTTTTCCACAGCAAATTGAGACCAAAAAAATCTAAATCAAAATTAAAAATTAGGCAGTTTCCATATACTACATGACAAGAACAGGTTTCTTTGCTTTAAGGAAACAATTTGCTCTCATTATAATCCTTTTCTTCTTGCAAGTGCTGTTTGTCTAGATTTGACTACAACAAATACCCAGAATCCCCACCTAAAAACACTATTTGCATGTAAGCCAGAATTGTTCTTAGAAAATACAGAAAAAAATACAAAGTACAATACTTAAATTTACCAAAAAAACCAAATTATGTTGACTTCTACAGCTTCAAAATCTTGCCCAGTTTTAGTCTTTCAAGGTTTTGAAGACTGATAACATGCAATAAACTATGTTTAGTCCACAGTCCTCCCATCAGGTACAGTTGCTAAGAAAATTGTTCAGATTGAGTCATGATTAACACAGATCTGCACAGCTGTGTAAAAACCCAGGTGTACAGGACAACAATGATTAAACTACCTACACAGTAGCTGGTAGTTTTAACTCTTGGAAATGTAAGAGGTGTCACAGATGTAGTTTCTACTTCTTTGCTGGATTTGATTTGAGGTAGGAAAATCTGTGGTTTAGAGGTAGAATTTAGTATTGTTTCTTGAAGTCTCTTATGGGGTTAGTTTTGTAGTTTAGTGAAACACCAGTGTCTTGGTGGGAGATAGAGATGTTCCACTAATTCTATAATGGCAAGGCTTTAGTACTACTTATTTTTATTAAATATGAATAGTTATTTATGTATGTGTGGTAATGGGACATACTTGACCATTCTGAGTCCTTAGTTAAAAACAAAACTTGTTTCACAAGTGTGTTCCTTGCTTTCTTATAGAAACTCCTTAGTCATCTTCAAAAGTATTGTGTTACTTCTTTATTTGTAGTATCTTAACTATTTAAGTTTGATTTTACAATTAGGTGGTGCTGGTCCTGCTTTTCAAATATTTTCATAGCTTATATACATATTTGTGTTATTCAAGATGGAAACTTTAGTGAAGACATTTTATGATGAACCTGTTTAAAATATTTTCTAATTCTATTCTTGTTTGCTTGCCCCAGACCAAAATTTGCTTCTGAACAATGAAATGCTTAATGTGTCTTAAAAACAGAGATTAGTAGTTACAAGTGTTATGTATCAGCTACAGTGATTGCAGAAATAATTCATAAAAGATAAAAAAAAAAATTAGGATGTATTCTGTGTGGGAGGAGACGGCTCTTGTGACTTGAAAATCAGTAACAGCTATATATATTATTCTTATACAATAAAATCAAGTCTTGTATTGAGCTTTGAGGTGATTCTTACCTGATTCCCAAAATGCAATATTTTGCAGTAAGAATTGATCTAAAATACTTCCACAATTCATGCAATTGTTTCTGCTCCATTATTTCAGTGCTGTTATAATTGCTTATTGATATTTGGAACAGTGCAACAAGAAATATTGGTTTTCTTATTATGCAACCTTTTGTAAATAATAAATGTCTCCAGAATATCTTGCATTTATTTCCTAAGGGTGATAATTCATGAAGGTAGTTTTCAAATTCCTTACAAATATAAACCCCATAGTTTTCTCCATTAAAATGTTTTCCCAATAAGCATACTTTTATACAGAAATCTCTCATAGTCCCCTGTTAATCTTTTCAGGGTAGAATCCTGCTAATCTGTCTTCTTATGAGCCTTTTGCAAACTGAGGGTGCTTGTTAAGAATGGAAGAATATTTTTCTACCTAAGGAGTTCCTTGGGTCAAAAATGTTCTGTTTGCAGATCTGGATGTTTTTCTGTGTATAGAGGGAGCACTGACAATCATCTGAAAGTGTTAACAGCATGAGTATTGCTGAGATTAAACAGAAAAATATTATTAGTCCTTTTAATCTGGCAGTACACTCATTTAAGAAATCTGCTCAACAGTAATATGTTGTAATTTGGTGTTTTATTTACACTCAAATGAAGATAAAATACGTATTGATATGTCAGCACCCTCAATTCTTTTTGTCGCAATAATATTTTTTTTCTCTTTATCAATAATGTCTACTTTTGTTGGACTTTTTTCTTCATTTACAAGTCAAAATAATAGCTATTTGCAGTTGACCTTAATATTATTTTAGCCCTTCTTCCCTTCTCATTTATTTCCTTTTATACTCTTTGTTTATTGGACCGTACCATGCCATTTTTGTGTCTTTTGTTTATTTGCTTTTGCTGATTTTCAGGTAAGGCCTGCCCATCTCCAGGCATCCCTGCAGTTTGAATTTTCTTTCAGTGCAGATCTGGAATGTGACTCAGTGACTTGTGAAACTGCTCCTCAGTTCTGCTTGTCTGCCCCGGACTAGTGGGCTCTGCTGGGGAATTGAGGGGTTATAGTCCAGCACAAATGGTAAAGCTATTGCAGTGGCTGCCTCTAGGGATTTGTGGCCTGCAGGCGTTAGGTAGACAAGCATGCATCTCTCAGATATTGCCTTTTCCATTCTCCATTCATTTTGTGGCAATAAGAGTCCACGCTGACAAGATTTTCTGCATCTGGGGAAAACGTACAGAGGAGTTAAGGCCTGCGTAGGTCATGTACCCACCTGCTTTAAAAAACTTTTACACTTTGGGATATAAAAAAAGTAGCGGCTTTCTTAACTCGTAAGTAACAGTTCTTTTGCCTTAGAACGACCTGGAAAGAACATTTGCCATGGTGCTCCTCGAGAACAGCATTTGGGAGACTCTTGTTTCATGTGATTGTCTGGTTGCAGAGAGGGGGCAGAGCTTAGTGCCATGTGGGTTGTTACTCTGTAGGATGACTGGCTGCCACCTTGCTCAGTCTGTTCATGGGGGTATGGTGTCTAACCTAGTGTATGTGCCCACATGCACTGCTGGTGAAGGCATTTTTCAGAGTAGGGAGAGGGGTTAAGATTGCTTTGTTGATGTACCACATGATGTTGGTTTATGCCATGGTAATGTCAAGGGCAATGAGGGTCATTAGGGATGTATACTCAGTGTTGTTCACCTGGCCTGGTCTTTCCTGAAACCTCTGGGTATTCATTAATAATCACACCCAGCCTATAGGAGGAGCAGAGGAGGAGGATCTTCCGCAGCCTTCTACCCACTTCTCCTCCTTCAGATCTGCTATAAAAGATTTTGATAATTTTGGATTCTCTTTAGATGTCAAGAAAACCATCTTGCACTAAATCATTATATCTGCTTTTGTCCCTCCCTCAAATAGAAGGGATAGGGGAAAGGGAAGTGGCTTATATGGAGTTTAATTTCCTCCTGGAGTTAACCCACAATAATGATAACCAAATGTTTTGTTTGAAATGGTGAGGTTTTCTTCCTTGCTTACCTCTCTAACACCAAGGAGTACAGTATTTAAAATAGGTACCTGGAAAACATGTCTCTTTCCTGTGTGATCTTTATAAATTTCAGATTGTGATTACAGGACAGTTTATACAGGTCTTATAAAATAAGCAAATTACTAGAAAACAGACAGAGCAATCCACTGATGATACAAAAAAAAGGAGTATTCAAAGATCTAAAAGCATGTGTGGGTGTGGTTGGGAAGGTGGCCTTTGGGGACATGAGCTCTTTACTTGTTGGGTTTTGTAAAAGCCCCAAGGAGGATCTGTAGATTCTGGGCACCAGGGTTATTCTTATGTTTCATTTATTTATTATCTCTCTCAAATAGTTTTGACTACATGATTTAAGCATTTCCTCATCTTTGTTATACAGGCTTTGTGCATCACAGGCTCTCTTTCTCTGGAGCTGTCCTTTTTCATGAGTGTTGAAATAGCTCTTGTAAATTTTGGGATTTGAAAGTTTCATACTTTTGTTTTGGTTTTTGTGTGTGTTTTTTTCATCCTGAAAATTGGAAGAATAAAGCCTGTTAGGTGCATGAAGACGAGTGCTGCAAGAGGCAGTTGTAAAAACGAAGGGATAGTTATTGGAACTAGAATTACTCTCTCAAATTGGAATTAGGAAGAAAATTCCAGCTCAAGTACTTTATTCTTCTGTGTCCATGAATGCCAGTGTCTTTGCTTTAGTTTTTCTGATTGCATTACTGAAACTTTAAAAACATCTCAGTTCACGTCTTTATTCTTTTATTCTTCTTTTTCTGCCTCTCAGTAAAAGAATGCAGATCTAAAGTTCCTTGCTAATGCTCCCAAAATAAATAATGTTTGGGCTAGTATTTACAAAAAGACTCAAAGATTAGATGAAAATTTTATCAAAATACTTGATGGCTAACATGAAAAGCTTAAAAGTAAAGTAATAAAAATTTTTCTGCTATCTATATAGTGGAAGAAACATAAAGGACTTTTGCCTTGTATTTACATAGGAATTGGATGAGACTTGGATGAACCTTAAAATAATGTGGCACCACAAATCTTCAGAAAGCTGTTTCACTACACGAGCTTTGTCCATGTCAAACATTTTTAGTTTTAAAACAAAGTTTAATCGAAGTAGTTTTAAAATACAGATTTCCCACAAAAGTGGTGCTGAAACAGTGCCAGAGGCAGAATTCCAAGAGGCTGCTTTTACTTCATGTTTCAGAATTTATTTGTATAAATCTTATATCCTGTCTCTGGGCCTTTCCAGTATTGTGCAAAGCATCAACTGCCAAGAAGTCTGACAGTGAAGAAATATATCAGCAATCTGCTTGTCATGGACTAACTGAAGGTGTTCTGTGAAAATTAAAACTAAATGTAGAGGCTAAGTAGAACAGAGGCAGGAATGAACCTACACGATTTAGGCCTCTTGGACTGAAAGGGAAGAAAAGAGCAGTGAGGCTTATGACAGAGAAATGTTTGAAGTAAGTAATTCTGGCATCATTACTTGTCAATGTTCAACAGGTATGAAGTGCTATTCCAAATCCCGTTTAAAATATCATGTTTAATACACTTTGACATGTTTGCTCATTTGCCTAAAGGCAGTACCCCATCTTGAGCTGTTTTAAGCTTCTTAAGGGCAATTATAGCAGTTTATAAATGTTACTTAAACAGGACATATCTTTTAAAAACACAATATGTTGCTTTATAAATATAAATTAGGTAAATATAACTTTGAAACTTGATGCTTTAAAAATTCTTTCTAATAAAAAACTGTCACAACTGAAATATGCTCTGTAAATGCATTCTTGGCAATGTGAAAGCTACCTTTAAAGATATGGATAATGAAATCCAAAAAATAGAACTTCTCTGCAAACATTCATAGCTGATGGCTGAAAATGCTAAATTTCAGTTCGGGCTATTAGAGCTGGCAGGGTTTTGAGGGAGGTAAGAAAGGCTATGGACTAAAAGCTTGTAATAGAACAAACATAGAAGAAACATTATTAAATAGCAGTGAATAATGAGCCTATTTTATTGGTTCTGGGACCCATCTGGAAAGTGTGGGTTTTTTTAACAAGTGTTATAGTTTGATAAGGCTCTGTTAAGTGGGCTGCAATGGTGGTTCATTTACTAGTAAATGGACTTGCCTTTCCAGGCCATGCAATGGTAAAAAGAGTAAAAGAAATTCCCTTGCCCTCCTATTCCCTGTAACATAGAAAAATAAACAAGTCATAGAATTATAGAATATCATGAGTTAGAAAGGACCCACGAGGATCATCCAAGTTACAGTCCTTCTCATAGAATCCATATTTCCTTCCCTGAGCACAAAGATACAAAGAAAGCCAGAAAGTTAAGGAGCTAGCTATGGAGGTTTTTATACCTTTTACAATTCTGCTCACATTTTGAGGTATGTGGTGGGACAAAAGCATCAAGTAGACATTTTATGTTGTCATGAATTTTCACATTCCACATGCTTTAGAAAAAAAGTGAAGATTAAAATTGGGGCTTTTACACTTTGGGATATTTAAAAATGATGTATTTATGTAGATAGGAGACAGAATTTCCTTTAAGACAGCAGAATTAACAAAATTTGGAAGTTTAGTTTTGTATAGAATAAATCTTTACTAAGATATTGACCCCTTAGAGATGTAAGTGGTTTTTAGCTTTTGTTCTCAAGAAAACTTTTTATGTACATTAATTTAAGAAATGTACCTTATTTCTATTTCTGTACCTCTGAAAGTTGCCTTATCTGAAGTGACTCACAAAAGGGGAACTGATCAGTAGGAATAGGAAAAAATTCTAAACAAACAGTGAGGGACTTGTTTAAGTATTGAAAACATGAATCAATATCCGTGAGATATCTTTCTATAGATCAGGAAGTTACCTAAATAAGTAGGTAATCTGGGTAGAGAAGAGGTGCTGTTTTATTAAATAAATCAAGAGGAATAAATCAACTTTATAATTTCACCTGTATTTAAAAAAAGGTAAAGTTGCAGCAGGGCCAAATGCCTGTACAGAAGTATCTCATCTGTTGTACTGAATTCCTGCAGGTTCAAAGTGTTTGTTATTGACCTGTCTCCAAGAACCTTATTGCCTTCAAGAAGTGTGCTGCCAGTTGGTGTGATACTACTCAGCATGGATGAGTACACAGCTTAAGACTGGGAGTAGTGTGAACTTGAATAGCTCTGGCTTCCTGTGGGAAAGGGAAATAAGTTAAAATGCCTGGGGATCAGAGGTAATTAACAAGCAGAATAACTCCTAAAATTCTGAGGTTCTTTTTTTACGGCTACCTGCAGGTCAAAACAGAGACTAGAAGATTTAGGAATAGATTCAGGATAGATTTTAGGAGACTAAAATTTTTCTGCAACAAATCTGTTATGAAGATATATCTGTTATGTTTCTTTTAGTCTATGTTGCTTCAAATCAAAGTGATTCATTGTCTCATGTTATTAATATTATGTACTTCTAATTCATGCACAGATTATAAAAATAGCTTACTTTGCAGTTATGCAGTGCCTTTCACGTGAGCATTTCAGTGCTTTATAAACAGTTTGTATAATATGTGAACAGCTTTGCTTTATCTCCTCTTATTTGATAAAGTTGTGCTTTTCAGGTGGCCAAGGGAAAAGTTTAGACAAGTAGAATCCATCTCTCATTTATTGTACAGCTGATGGGCACCTATTGCTAACTATGAACTCTTTTAATATCACAGAGAATGTGAGCACATTTCTCTTAGAGCAAGTTATTCAATCTAGACTACTGGTTCCCCATTTTCAAGTGTGACTAAGAGAATTTATCCTAATCTATGTGAAAACCAAATTCAATTCTGCTTTTCGGGAAAGGCCCATGTTCAGGCAATTTTTATAGTACGTGTTAAGAATCTCCTATGAACTTTGGCAAATTCACTTTTCCAACCAAAACAATATGGCTTGATAAATCTGTTCTTGACTGTTTTGTACAGAGCCTTGCCTTACCCTCCACCACCAATGAAAGTAGCAGTTGCAATAATCTCAGTAGATCTAAGCATGTTTCCTTGTTTTTCTTTTTTTTCTTTTCTTAAAAAATATTTAATTATTCTTACTAATCTTAACATTTGCAGCAAGGATTATTATAACCTGAAACCTGACTCAGTGTTGTAATAGGATTTTTATAGCTGGAAGAAGCATGGGACAAACAAAAGCACAGTAGTCTAGAGACAAAAGTCTTCACTTAAGTTAAAGTTCTGTTTACACCCAGTTTACATGGTGTTCTATTAAGTTTGCTTTTCCAGTCCACAGGAGTTTTGAGAAACAAGCTAAAGGCAAAACCATTGTTCTGTAAATAGGTTGCCCTTTGCTGCCTCAAGAATTATAGGACTAATACCAAGGTACGTAGATTAGAACAATTTATCCATTTACTGCAATTCAAAGTGAAACGTCTGCTTTTAATGTTTATTGAAATTTGCATAGTGGTGGATGGCAACACTGTAGCTTTTTGGCAGATATCTGTGCTTACCCATGCAATAGCTGTATTAGATAAGGAATGTCAGAGATGAAATAAGCAACTCCTCGTTCCTTAGAAAGGCTCTCCACACAGCTAATAAAGATTTTTGGAATGCAAATGTCTGACAGTGGGAGATATGAGGAACCACAGACCCTATACATGGCTCTTCCCATATATGACTAAGGCATTCCGTGAATTGGCAGTGCAAGAAAACTACACTGTGTGCAAATGGAATGAAAGGACCGAAGAAACAGCCACTACCTAGGAATGTTAGAGAGAGGCCTGAGGCACAGCCTTTACTGGAACTTTTTCTTTGCTAATACAATCTGGTTTTGACATCTCTTTTAGGACTCCCACTGCTATCATCAAAAATCTCACCTCCTGCTCATAAGTGATGAAGCTGAGCTTACTGTGAGCAGATTTAGAAGGAATACCACAATCTGATCCCTTTTCTGCCAGTCACATACTGTCTTTCAATAGAAATACTCTTTACTTATGTCTACTGATAAAACTCCAAGTAGAACATTATAAAGATACATAACATAGAACAGATGAAGTTCCTAGTGTTTTATTGTATAATTTTTGTCTATATTACTAATGGCATATTCTGCTTTAGAAACTGATTTTAGTCATTTACAAAAAAAAACGTTTTGTGGAGGAACATTTAATACTACTATCTGTGTTTATCCTTTTTTTGCTTTTCCTAAAGCCTGTATTTCAAGTATCAGCAACTTCTTTTCTCAGAAGGGCAATTATCTCTGAGAAATAAAGTGCCTTCATAACCCTTTATGTCTGTCTACCGAGAGTCTCCATCTCTCCCTACTTTTTCCTTTAGGTATTCAGAAAATTTTCTCTTTTACTGTATATAATTCTACTCATGCATAGGATCCGGAATCTAAATCTAGGATGTTTCTTCCTCAGATTAGGTCTGGTTTTCAAATATAATTTGGAGATCAAAGCAGCTATCAACTCAGCTGCAGGTGTGTTGGTTAGAACAAGGAAACTCTATCATGTATTGCAAGGTATTTTGCTAAGATGCTTATTTTGCTCCCACTAGAATACAATTAAAACTTTTAAGTAGTTATACCTCTACTTTAGCATCTTGCTTTTTTCTTCTTTTTAACTGCTTCAGCTGAGCTAGTACATTTAGTTGCATCTAACGTAGGCTGTTCTCCATTTCCATAGAGTGATGCTGATTTTTCTTGTCTTCCCACAAATAGAACAAGTCCGCCCTCGATATGAAGTTCTTGATATGTGAAATGTGTTAAGACTTTCATCAAAATGCTGTTCTGTTGTTCTTTAGAACTCTGTTTCTTCTAGTTGCTTAGTAAATTTTCAACATTTGAATTCTTTCTTGATTGCTGTTTGATGAACACTGCGCAGGGTATAGCTTCACATTATTTTATTTTTGCCTTCCATATTATATTGGTTCTATTTTCTTGTTTGCTCACTTACTCCTAGTGAGCAACACAAATGTAGTTTCTTAGTACCTTTCTCTGTATTCAAAATGGAAACCATCTAGTTATATAATCTCCCTCAAAATAGTTGGTCATATAGGAGGTGTCTAATAATAATCTTTGAACAGAAAAGTTTTCCCTCATTGGTCATTAAAAAACAGCAACTAAATTCACAGCTGACTTAAAAATCAGTAAAGATTAAAAGATCCATGTGGACATGAAGAGTGGAAACATCAAAAACTTTGAATCTATGAAATCAAATCTCTACGATACTGCAGCATGGAAGCTAGTGGGGCTTTTCAACACTATTCCATTACCCATTCCATGTATATTACGTGTATCTCTTAGGTGTAAGCATGGCATTGAATTTTTCATTCCAGTCTTGAAAAGTGTAATGAAAATTCTTAACATCTGCTATCTGAAGTAGAAGAGATTTCAGTGGTGACTTAACACACATGTAATCTTTGCTATAAAATAATTTTTTGCACCTCTGTTTAGAGTAACAGTAGGCTATTTAAAATGTGGAGGTTCTTTGTTTTTTCTTTGTTCTGCAGTGTATCAAGGGCTAACATAATCTTCTCAGGAGGAAGACACAACTGTCAACCTGAGGGAAATTCACTTATTTTACCATAAATAACTGTGCTTTGCTTTTCCTCACTTTAATGAAAATAAAAACAACAACAAAACAAAAAAGACCAAGCAAATAAACAAAAAACCCCCAACAATGATTCCCCCCCCTAAAAAAACCCAACAAAAACCCAACAACAAAACTCAGCAACAATGGAGCAAATTGCTTGACATATTGAAGATTACTGAAATAAATTCGCTGGAAATTAAAATAAAGGAGTAATGGTTGATATACATGAGCATATTTCTGATCCATTTTAGGAAGATGCTATTTAATCAGTTTTAAAACTAGATGTTTCTGTGAAGATTTTAATTAGGCATTTTCCATGTTTATTGCAGTGACTGTATTTTTCATATTGTGCATAGCGTGTCACCAGTATTATTTTAACTTTATGCCCGCAAAACAAAATGTATGAATAAGTGCAAATGAGATTGTCATCTGTTTGAAGTTCTGTGAGGCAGTTGAAAGAACTACTGTGGGTTTTTTTAAAAAAAACAAAACCTATTTAACACACAGTATCAAATATTCAATCTGGCACATAACATCTTGACTTCCAAGAAAACCTTGTATTGTGGGCCAAAGGGAAGAGGAGAATTTCTGAAGCTTCTACAATACTGCAGGCAGCTGGTGTTCTAAAATTAATCTTTCTTGCATAAGCTGAAGTAGGATGCCTTCAGCTATAAGATCAATTATATCAGTTGTTCTGCTAGGTTTATTTAGTGAAACTTAGAGAATAAAACAGAACCTTTTCTTGGCTTGCTGAAGAATAGAATGATAAAAATTTTGAGATTGACCACTTAGGTTGGAGGGAGATTAATGTCTGACAGATGCAGCTCTTCTACATAATAGCTCTGGGAAAGATTTAAATTATTCCTGATATTGCTAGTTATTCACAGTTTGGCAGGAAGAGGAGGAAAGATCACTATTTTAGTACTGCCTTTAGTGCAAGCTTTTGTACTAAAGAGTTCTCTTAAACCCAACATCCTGAATAAATAGAAAAGCACAATATGTAGGAAAGGACTCCATTGCAAAGGGACTTGTTTCAGGCTGATGATAAGTCTGCAGTCATATTTTGCAATGGCTTGCAAGTGTCCAGTTCTCATTTGGTAGTTAAGTAAAGCAACAGGAAGTTGCATGGTAAATTGATTTTGATCAGTCTTTAAAGAAAGCAAGCGAGAGAGGAAGGCTCATGACTGTTGTTTCAGTATTCTAACAACCTTTCATATTTTAAAGCTTCAACAAAACAATTGCACAATTAGTTCCAGTTTCAAAATACCCTTTAACATAAACACGGTGCCGTAAACAGAAAGGTAGGAGACTGGTTTCAAGAGTCTTACAGATTAATATACTTTCAATTTTTTCTCAAGTCTTAAACTCTTGTAATGAAACATGGGCACCAGTTAAAGATAAATCTGGGGCAGGGCAAGCTAGTGAACAGAAAAGAGCTTTGCCTTCTATCTGATGTAATGAGCTTTCAGAACTAAAGAAATCTGTAGAACAACAGACCTCATGGTCCCTAAGTTAGTTACTCTCCTCATGGACTTCAAAGATATCACACAATGCAAGAAAGGCAGGTGTTACTCAGGCCTGTAAGCATAAGGCATAGCTGGCTGGATGGAGCTTGGGGTTTGCAATATTATTAATATTACTAATACTTCTCCTAATCTTGTGAGAGTGTTGCAGTTTTCACTGGACTTGAGTTTTACTGCATTTTTGCAGCTCTACTGCACCCTAACTATAGCCACCTCTCATCTGGGATATAAAATTTCATAAAGTCACTCTGTTGTCAAGAATGACTATGACAAGGCCGTGGTGGTTGTAACCAGAGCATCCATGTCCCATTCCAGAGCTACCATTAGAGTTTAGAACTCCTGACCCCTTTACTCTGCTCCTTGTAAACAGATCTGCCTGTACTTGCTGAAGTCTGTTCCATACATACAAACAGACACTGTTATGAAAAGGTGATAGTCTACCTTGCTTTCACAATACACTATCTCCCATGCAAACCTCTGTATTGGCTACTTGAGAATCAAAAACCCCATTTCTTCCAGGATGACAAATTAGAGATGCTCTGTGTAATTTCAGTAAACCCAGCAAATTGTGTAGAGATTCTCTTGTCTTGGTTTGGAAACAAAACTGCTTTTTTTTGTTGCTTTTCTGCAGGAATCATGCAATAAACTTGATGTGAGAAAAACAACTGACAATTGTTGCAAATATTTTAGATGTATCTGAATGTTTTTTCTTATTTGCATGTGGTTGTATTAAGTTATTCTTGATTTTGGATTTAGAGAAATAAAACTATCATTTCACTTAATATTTAAATCTCTTTCACTTTTCTAATTTTATGTTTCACGAAACCTTATAACCTGAGAACCCTTTGAGAGTAGTCATCATAGATCTAGAAGAATCCTTTTGATATTTATCGCAGCATGAACACAAAATGAAGAAATGCTGAGATTTAATTATGTTTTTCTTCAGAGCAGCTACTAAAAAATACCAATGGAAAAAATGTTGATCTGTGTTAGGGCCAAATATTGGCTGGAAAGGAAATGTTTTGATTACGTTGTAGTAGTATGAAATATTGCCTAAATAATGAAAAGCAAAAGGATATGGCCTCTTACTATATAATCTCTTTGGCCATCAGCCAGAGCAGGAAATTTTCTCTGGGAGAGTGAAGGTATCGAGTAACTTGAAAAGTAATATATTTTTAAAGACACTAACTTCATTTCACACTGCTTTCTAGAATTAGATTGTCACCTTAAAGAACAGACTTCTTGTTTGAAAAGTCAACGTCTTTTTCTGTATTTATTTAAAATATGTTTTAATTGGATAGGGAAGAGGGGGAAAACTACAGAACAGCATTGTTTCAGTAAGAACCTTTATTACTAGTAAATAGCAGTATACTGGGAAATATGCTAGAGAACAGCATATATTATTCATGACTATAGTACAAATGTGTCACCATAAAGTCAAACACTAAAATACCATATTTGCAGCATTTTACTTAACAGAACTGACTCTTGGCACAGTCAGTGTCAGCAATAAATCCTGAAAAGTGCAGTGATGGGTCCCACAGATATATTCTCCTTCTCTTGTTCATTGTACCAAGTGAGTTTGTTCACTTTTTTTGAAAGCCTTTGTGGCAAGAGCATCGCATGAATGAATCTATACGGATCTAAGGCAGGAGAAGGAACAGGGATGAAGGGGAAGTTGTAGATAGCTGGAGGCATTTCAAATCACTCTTGAAAGGATTTTGGTTACTGATTGAACCTTTAAAGAACTGTTATTTATTGTACAGAAAACTGCATACTGCTGAAATTTGAACAGTGAAATAGGGTTTTGCTCAAGACAGTTGCAAATTGTTGACTACTATTCTATTTGTGGGGACAAAGCTACTACAATATGTTATTATGTGCTAAAAAAGTTCTGTTTCAGAAAGTACACAAGCTTGTAATGCTTTTGAAATGTCACTACCTGTATTACATTTGCCAAATGAATTGTGATAGTGATTATTTCTTGTCTCAGTGAATAATTGAACAATCACAATATTTGCCTAACTTAAAAAAGCATGAGTAGGACCTGGTGGAGTAGAGTTACGACTTAGATACAAACATTCTATTCCATCAAGGCAGCCTGATCCCCTCTCTTGCTTGAGTAGGATGGATGATTCTTGGAGAGAATGAGATTCCTTCTTCTTTATCAGTCTCATACAGGAGTTCTACCACGGGTAGCATGGGAGAATCAGCATCAATCCTGGTAGTGCTGCATGCATTCTGGTTCATAGTGCCAGATACTGTAATGGCATCACATCATAAATTATTTCTTTGGGGGCATCCACACCCCCAATTGTTTCTATCCTTTGAAGACCTGCTGATTACAGCTTTGTTATCCCTTAACTTCAAAAGTCCCAACCAATTAAAAGGTTCTGGGAAGGATTTTGTGACTGCTAAGGGTGTGGGATTTTTAGGTTTTTTTCTTTTTAAGAGAGGAATGAGCAGAAAATTAGGTGTTTAGTTTGCCTGAATTAAAAGAAAATGGTGCCCAGTAATATATATATTATCCTGCCAGTTCTTTAGGGCATATTTTGAAATTTGATACAGGGCAACCTTTGTGCTAGAGATGTGCCTTTTGCCACTCCTATGAAAATCCACTCAGAGCTGGCCAAGTTGCAACCTGCAGTTCTTTCTGGATTTATATGTAGTTCCATGATTGAGGAATTTTGCCCTAAAGCAAAGATTATGTATTGTACTTGCTATGTTCATTTCAGAACCCCATCCAAGCAGCTTAAAGCCTTTACAGGCTGATGGGTTTTTGTGCTCTCCATTAGGCTAAAGAAACTGGAACAGTTTGAAGAGACACTTTGGCCAGGAGTGTAGGATGCACTTAGGATCAGCACTGAATGACACAAGAGGCCACTGTCAAGAGCTGTGAACAAGCTAGGAGCTGACCAGATAAAAGCTCTTGAAAACCAGGGCCAGAGGGAAGGACAGAGTGCCTGGTTAGGAATGCTGGAATTGCAGTCCAGTAAGGATAAATGGAAGGAGATGGAAAACGAAGGAAACTGAATGAGAGGTCAGGAGGCTGCGCTAGGAAATGTGAAGTGCATAGTTTAGGGCTGCCTATACAAAAAGATATAGACATATAAAGGATGGGACCAGGATGGCTGGGAACAAAAGCATTCAACTCTCACTTGCTGTTTAGTAAGGATTTCTCTTGGTAGATTAAAATGTTCTGATGTGATTCCATAGCTTTTGTAATGTTGTATGATAGATCTTACCTTGTTGGCTTGTTCCCAGAAGCATAAAAATGCCTTCAGTTCCAAATAATCATTGAAATTATAAAGCTAACTATTCAAAATGTAAAAAACCAAGTTTTACTCAAAGAGTAAACTACATTATGTAGTTATATAATCATATTTGCCACCTCACCCCTCCGATCTTATTCAGCAGATACCATAGAGAGATTAAATCAAGAAAGGAATTTTGTGATATTCTTAGCTGGTTTTTTTTCTTATTGCTGGAGCTGGAAAACTAGGTATTGAATGAATATGCATAGTTATTGAATGAATACTAAAAATAATGTTATTCCAAGTAACGAGGTCAGTGTTTTCAGCTGCAATTGAAACTAATAGAAATTCTGCTCCAAACACGACAGCATTATTTACTCTCTGAATAAACCAACTCCTAAATATTTCAAATTGAATTTTGCAATCCCCTTCTGTGGGATTATCACAGTTACAATGATAACATTTTTTATCTCATTGTTAATTCTGAAAAGAAGTTGCTTATGAATTGTTCACATAGAGGGAAATAAAAAGACAAAAAATACTATAGTTTTAAAAGTAGGTAGACATTATATAGCAAAGAAGTCCAAGTGCTGTTTGATGAAACCAAGGTTCTGAAGGTGATGGAACATGAATAGGCATGACTATTTAAAGTTAAGGAGAAATGGAGAGAGAACAGTCTCCTTTCAGTCTCTCAGATCTTTATTCTTGCTCTTCCTGTGCTATTAGTGTATGTTGGAAAAAACCTGGTAATGAACAGTCCTATCCTTTCCTCTCCCAAACACCATTATCTGCTCAGCTAATTCTCTCTGGAGTATGTGTTTGCTATTTGACATTTCCTAGCATCTGAGTGCTTAACCTCTTAGCAATGCTTTTTAATACACTGGGCTTGTATGCAATGCCTTTTCTTTCCAAATATAATACTGGAAGCTCAGAACCCTCTGCCATTACTCATGAGATGCACAAAGTCAGCTTGTCAGATATACAGCTGCTCCAGCTGACTTTTAAAAAAAATAATAAACTGTAAAATAATTTTAGAATGCTTGTTTAATTTAACCTGTGGTTTGAAATTATTAAAATGCACTATAAATTCTGTGTGTCTTTTGAAAAAACATGAGGTATTGTTCCTCCAAATCTGCTAAAAAGAAAGGCCAGCAACAATGGTATGGAAATATAAATTTCTACTAAATGTGTGGTTGTGAGGCATGAGTTTAACATTCTCCAAGCACATAAAAATGACCAGTTCTACCTGTGGGGAGTATTTTATCAACACATTTTATTCAAACAATACCTGTTCTTATCAACCAGAACCAGGTTGAGTCTTGTTCACGGGATGAATTGGCAATGACTTCTGTGTGCATAGCAACCAGCAAATATTGTTCCAGTGGTCCAGAGCAGCCGGTGAGAGGTGGGGCACTCTGGGGCAGCTTTACTCATGCCCGTAGCACTGTGCTGCAATTCCTCCTCCTGACAGCCCCCTCCCCACTTCACCCATGTGAACGTTTTGGAGTATGAGCTCATCTAAAAATCTCAAATACTTGGCACTTTTATGACAGGAAAGTATTACAAAGTGCTGAGGCTTGCTTCATGAAAATTTAGGTAGGAAGCAATTTTAATTTTGTTGTTAATGACTAAAAAATATTTGTCAAGAAGCATAATTATTCCTAATTTCAGTAAGAGTTCATATTCTTGCATTTAGTGTTTGCAAGTCCTCACTGTCCTTAGGGCCTCTTTGTGGAATTGCACTCAGCTGCTTTTTATTGTTCGTAAACAGGCAGTGACTGGGGAAAAAAGGAAATCTTTTCACTACTATTGTTTATAAGATTTTAATATCTGCCACAGAGTAACACTTTTTTCATTTTGTTGTGAAATTCTTCATTTTGTTACTGAAATGACCTTAACTTCACTCTGGATAGAAGAATACACTGTAAAATACTATATTGCCAATTTTCCCTTTTTTATTTTCTTAATCTGGAATATGCATCTTTATAAAGGAAATTCTTAATTTATGCAAAGAGATGATCTATACAAGTGAGGAAGTATTTGGAACATTTAACATGGGTGGTTTTATAGGTGTCTATCATTTAATGGTGGTTTCTATTGAGAAACAATTTCTATTATAGAGACTTCCATCTTCATTTTAGTTTAAACACAGTATTTTGAGGTTTTTTGAGTAGAAATTTTAATAGGTGTATATTGCACCAATGTTTAGAATAAAGAATAGTATCTTTTACTTTTTGCATATATAGTAGGGAATCTAGGTTTTAAGTCCTTTGGGGCTAATAGGGAACATGCTACCTTTGCTTTTAGTTTAAATTTTATTTTAGAAATATGGGAATTTCATGTTTTAAAGATACTGTTTCTGACTTGAGGAGAGAGGTAAAATGAGATTGTTTATACCAATATATTTATTTAGATAAATATATCTAAAATATACCCAAAAATATAAAAAAATGCAAAAGTAGTGTTTCTTCCAACTTCTAAACTCAAATTTTAAGCAGAGATATTTTGAATCTAAAGAGTTGCTTGAAGTTTAAATGTTTTAGCATTCAGTGTAGCTGTCTGACTTCAAATTCTTGAAATAAAACCTGACACTTTTCATACATTCAAACCAGTAGGATCATATTTTCAAAAGCTATCTGCCGCGGACCATTTTCAATCAGTACTGTGGAGGTATAATCTATCAGATTTTTTTTTTTTTTTAAGTCAGAAAGAACAGTTATTTGAATGTGCAGTGTCCATACAAAGATTTTATGCAGATTTTAAATACAAAATAATCTTTTATGCCATAAATTCATGCTTTGTGTTGTTCTGATTCCTGCTGATTTTGCAGATTTTATAATGATTTCAGTAGGTCACTTAAAAGGATCAGTCAACTTCATCTGAAGGCCAGAAAGCTCAGTGATATAATGGTTTCTGCTCACAGTGCTTAAACCTGAGTTGCATAGTTAAATTTAAAATTGATTGGGATCTGAAAGTCTAAAAATCCAATGTCTATGCTGTACTGCTGACAAAGAATCTTAAACAGATTTTTCAGGAGGAAATGTTTCTAAGCATAGGAATTCACTGATTTTATTTCAGTCTCTTGCTTTGAGTATTTCCCTGAAGTTTTGTCAATACATTATGATTTCTGCCTCTCTAGGTTCTACTCCTGAATTTAAATTGAATTAATGTTTACCCTATCCAGAAGACATTTTGTTGCAGGGTTTGCCAGTAATATTATATGTTCTGTGTAAAAGAAGATCATAGATTGAAGCATTTTTGATGCTTTCTGAGAAAACAAAACTGGCACAAAATTTAGAGTGTTTAAGTTCTAGCATTTATGCTTGTTATTTATGAAAATTCCATATTATATGGAATTAATTCTTTATCATAAATTTCCCCATGATGATCTTGACTTTGCGGAGACAAATGAGTGATATGAGTGTTTAAAGATTATGAAAATTAGGAATATGTAGAAAAGGAACCAGTAAGCACTGGTCATAAAGCATTTTATTTTCATGTTCTTTCCTGGAGGAACTCAACCCTATAAGGATCATCATGCTGCAGGTTACTTGTACCAGAATTGCATAAATATGGTCCCTGTAAGACAAATTTTGTTTGAAATCTCACATCTGGAGACAAAATAGATTTAGTCTGTGTGGTAGCAGGATAACAAGAGCTTCCTTTCATATGAAATGTGTATCATCTTACAGCAGTAATTCTCCCTCTCTTCACTATGGCAACACCAAAATGATGTCATTATATACTGCATTTATGCATGTTTGATCTTGACCTTCCCATAGAACACTTAGAGAAATTCAAGCCCTGAGTTATATGGCTTCCTTTGGATCCAAACTGAATTGTGTTATTTTAATTAACATTTGTAGTCTCTGATTTCCACATCTTGATGACAGATTAGCATACCAGCAGAGTGATAAAATAAGATTAAAAGGTAGACAAACTTCTGTTTTTATTAAGCCTGAATGTTACAAAAGAAGAAAGGAATTTGATCATGGAATGTTCCTAGATTAAAGATCTTAATAACAAACTTCCAAGCTATTTCTTTTAAGCTATTATTTGTTTACCTCTGGATTTGGATGTATTAGGAACTAAGATTTTTGACTTGTTGTGAACCATTTTCACTTCATAGCTGCGGAAAGCTTGAGTGCTACTGAAACTAAAAAAGGCAAGTGTGATTGCATACCTAAATATTTCACCTAAAGACTTCTTTCTTTCCTTTTCGTTTTTCCTTTTTTTTTTAGACAAAACATTCTTATGTGCTTTTCTCTAAGCTCCATAGGGCTTGCAGGACTGCATCATTAAGAGTTGATTCAGCTTTGAAATAGGTAGTTATCTATTATAAATTAACACCTATCCTAGACTCAGGAGAAATTACTAACAATTTCAGTCTTGGGAAAAATGTACAAAATGAAAATTAAGTAGTAAGCTGTCAGGTCTTTGGCTTTTTAATTTATTTTTTTTTACTTTCTGACTACAACCATTTGTATTATATGCAATAGCATCTCAGACTAAATGTTTATACTTTTATAAGCTAATTCAGCCAAACTAATTGCAGTAAATAAGCTCAGCATACTTGAGTTCAACTTGTCTTTTGAAGATGTGGGCATTCTGATGATTTGAGCATATAACACGCTGCCATATTTGAAAATGCAAGGGAAGCAGTTTTTGAGCTTGAAGACAAATTGTCAGTTAGCTGTTATTATTCCTGGATATCCCCTTTAATTTAAGGTAGTAGCAGGTGCTAGTGAGCTCTCATGATCTTATTCCTAGAAGTGCCTACATCCATTGAGAAGAGATGCAATCAACATCAGTAACTTCTACTGAATATTGCCTGTTTTATATTTAGCTTTTCCAAAGTAGCAATGTGCACTCCATAAATACATCCCTCTTTTTTCCAGAGAGTATTTGATGTCCTGGGCCTGAAGGGCTGTTTAAATCTCTGCCTTAAGAAAGCCATCAAGGAGGAAGGGCCATGTCACATTCCTACAGGGAGTAAGGCATAATGCTGACTTGGTATGCAGCTACTGGGCAGGAGTTACTTTTGCACTATGTATTAATAGTAAACAGAGTGCTCCTTTGTATGGATATGTGTATGGTTTGGTCTGCTAAGTGCTTTTATGTATAGTAAGTTGTCAGATGGGATATCTGTTATATTCCTGATCCTGCCCTGGCACTGATGGCTAGAAGTGTTTTCAAAACACTGTACAAACAGACTGGTTGGGAAACTTATCAGTCAGCAGTAACCATACCCATAGGATTTTGGAAGCAAATATTGTTTTTGTTTTTTACCAATCCTACTAGGCAAAGGTCTATGCAATGTAGGACTGGAATTTTCTCAAGGGGTAAAATGTGATAGGAATTCAGCATTATCAGTACAGAAGTAACTTTTTTAGAGACATATCAAATTTTAAGATTGCTATGAATTAAGCATGAAGAAAAATGTGTATATAAGCATCAGAAGAAATAGCATAAGTATGAAAAGAATGGCCTCAAATGATAGTAAAGAATATAATTCCCAGCTGATCATATGTGAAATGTTGTGTTACTTTTATAATAACCCAAAAAAGCCTCAATAGGTCTTTAGCATTTTGTCATCGGAAGTCTGTGCATTTTGACAACAGAAGGGTGAGAACAAGTTTGCAGTATATGTCTTTTCTTTTTGTATTAGCCCAAAAAAGAAGAAATCTTATAGCACAAGACTTTCCATTACAAAAAAATTGCTGCTGATCAAGAAGAAACTTCAAGAAAATATGAGAGCTTGATAGCCAGCAACCCTTGTTTTCCATGTTGCATAAGAGTGATCCTGGCCAGACCACTAAATACATGTTTTACTTCTTGTAAATATGTGGGTGTGAGAGTATATGTTCAATCAAGAGTGGATGAAAGCTACAAGGGAATGACTGTGTAGGTAAAATCAAATTACTTGGAGACACTGCAAATGCTATTTTATCTTCCATAAAGTTTTGTACAGAGATTTGTTATACTAGCTTTCTAAACATCTACCTACAAGCATTTAATTTTTGGGTAAGCACAGTTGTGAAAATCATACTGAAATTTCATCTCATGAAAAATAGAAAGCTGAAAAAAAAGTGTTAATCTAATGTACTTTGTTCTGCAGGAATGGTCATGCAGTAAAGGAAAAAACTCAAACAATTGACTGTACCACAAGGCACACACCACTGCAGCCAGGGAGGACCAATACTATACAATTTTTAGAATGGTCAGTGTTCCAAACACTTGAAGGTGACACCTTGGAGTCTCATTTTATGAAGAGCGTTTATATCAACTCACTATAGAATTAGCATTTTTAGTGTAAGAACAGCAGATGCATGTAGCATTCTGATTTAGAGTTAAATAATATGTTAGCCAAGTTTTTCTCAATGATCAACCTCTTTGGTTGGCTACATAATGACACTAGCAAGCCTCAAATTGCTGCTCTTTTATACATTACAGCACCTATTTTAAGGAGCACTTCAAGGATGCTGGAGGGAACTGTTTGTGTTTAGTCCACATGTTAAATGGAAATTTGTGCAATATACTAATTAATAGATATAGGTTCCATCACCTTGTATTGGGGAGTAAATTATGTACTGTCACATTTCATGTAACTGTCCTTCTAGCTGGTGTTGTATCAGCCTGTCTTCTCTCTGAAGATGACTAAAAATTCCAGTCTCTAGCATTATCACTGCCATTAGGTAATGTTATGTAAAATACACATTCTTAGAAAGAAAAGCTGCAAGCAAGTGTCCTGAGTTTGGTTCAATTCTTGGTTTTATCCTCTTGTGCATTAATTTGTATTCATTACCAAACGTGGTGGGCAAAACTTTAACTAAAACAACGGAAATTTCAGATTATATTATTTTAGTCAATTGTACGATGACTCATCTTGGATACTTCTAAAAGGA
The DNA here is from genome assembly GCA_013397245.1 of Thryothorus ludovicianus. Taxonomy (NCBI): domain Eukaryota; kingdom Metazoa; phylum Chordata; class Aves; order Passeriformes; family Certhiidae; genus Thryothorus; species Thryothorus ludovicianus. Next base: position 182,411 of record VZTB01014391.1, read on the forward strand.
TGTCTTTGGCAGAAGGATTGTCAGCCCTACACAGATTGCTTGTGCTCCTTACAGCCTGGATTTTTTGTTCTGTGTAGCATCTCTGTAGACACACTGTTGTTTATACCTAATCCTCTTTTTAAATTTCCCTTGACTTTCAGAGACTTGTTGATACCACTTTTCCAGATTAAAGTACTCGGAGCGTAGCATCTTCATTCGTCCCTGTTCTTGTCAGCAGCAGGTCCGACGCTCCCTCAGACGCCTCTCTAGTGCGCTCTAGTGTATCGTCTGGAGATTTCCCACATCCTTTGCGAGCACGCAGCACTTCCAAAATTCTCATGACTTTTGGGTGTCTAAAGTCGCTTTTTTCTCCCTCTTGGTTTTCAGTACAAAATAACAAATATTAAAACAAAATGTAATATTGCTTCCTCTTTTGAGATTTGCCATCTATTGAAAAAACGTTTAAGTGACCTTACTTTAACAAATGAAACTCTACCTACTTTCAGTTGTATGCTGATGCTATCAGGGATCTAATGCAGCTTTTCAGAATGAGTCAATTGAACGAAGATTTCAATATTTCCCTGCCTAACTGAGTTAACGTTGCCTATATTTAGGTGCTTAAAAGGATCTGACCTTTGGGTAGCTTATCTTTGCATTTCTTTGACTAGGGAAGGGTGTCAATGGTGCTAGATATGCTTTATGGTGACATTGAGCTGGAGTATCCAGAAAATCTCCATGAGAATTCATATTACACAAGGGGTACAAAACCTAAAGAAAAGTTATCTCTTCTGATGGAGATAGTTTTGTATGTGCCCTCAGTCTGTGTCAATCACTCGGGCTCCTATGTATGTAATCAAATTCTGTCTAGAATATAGATAGCTGTTAAAAAAGTAAACTAAATCCTAATTAAATCTGTCTTTTTCTCTAGTGGACACTTCAGAACATACATTTCTGTGTTCTAACTAATTTTTTTCAGGCAGCAAAAGGTGGGATTGGAAAAGGAAATTCTCAGCAGAAAAAGTCTTTGAGTTTTATTTCTGATAAGCAATTTGAACAGAAAGCAAATAACTTTTACTTCTTAGAATTATTTCAATCTTATGTGCAATTTTAAAATGCATACATATAGCTAAAGGAGAAGTCTTGCCCTCCTTTTAAAGAGCAGTGTAGCATTAACTATGAGCTGCTACCAGGAATTTGCTATAGAGAATCAAGTTCTTGAACCTCTGACTTCACGATAGGAGTTTATAATGGATGTGGACTATTCATCTTACCTATTGGCTGGCATCTGTTTTTGTTTTTTTCTCTCTTTTTAGATTTTATGAGCATGGAAAGATAGCCAGAAAAGTTTCTTTGTTTTGAATGCATATTTACAGGGAAGGTCTTCATTATTTTAGTACAGAGATAACATAATGCTGGCAAATTGAGACTGTGCAATTTGAGGAGCTTTACGTGAATCATATCATGAGCTCTATGTAGTTCAAAGTCTTTATAGTCTTGTCCAGTACTTCGGTTGTACAAGTCACTGCTCTCATATTTTTATTCAATGTTGTATTTTGAAATGCATACATATTAATATAAATACTTTCATATACATACTACCAATTTTAATGAAAATATTGATCATGCTTATGTGTATTGACCTGCTTGCCCCTTATATCAGAATATTACTTCATGTCCCCAGTAACTCGTATTTGGAGCAACATTCACTTGACTCTCCTTGTCATTCAGCAGCTTGCTACTCTTCCAAAAAGTAGTAAAATAAGAGGGAATACAAAGTGGTTGTCTCTGAACCATCTAGAACCAGCCAGACCCTTCCCTTCCTCCCCAGACTAGAAGGGTGAATGCAGTTCAGCATGCTGCATGCTTGACAGATTTAGAATTGCCCAGGTTTCCTTCCAAAGACACTTCTGTTGAAAGGCACTTACTATGTGAGTTCTCCTACAGACAGCTGCCCTTGGAACAGAAAAGCTGCTGATGGAACCACAGTGGCACAGACAGACTTAACTTGGTTTATGTGCTTTTTGGCTATTTTCGGTGTGGGTAAACTGTCTATAGAAAATGGAGTACTATTACCTAACAGCTTTATTTTCTTTGTAAGGCTAGAGCATAGAAATATCTTTTTGCCTTCACCAAGTCAAGGGCCTCAGTGTAAATATATAGGCAAGTAAGTGTAAATTTATTCCAATTCCCTACATGCACGGGTCACTGCAACAAGTAGTGAGAAATCAACATTAATGAAATCTATGCCTGGCATGGTAAGGGGGAAGGAGAATGAAAAGGAATTTGTACTTTTGCTTTAATTCATGACATGCATAAAATAAAATGTTTTTCATTTTAAATGAGAATTTGGCATTTTCAGTGGTATCCAGAGGGAAGCCTGTGAATATACAGAAAAGATGATCTATCTGTGTCCTGAGAGCTCTGACTGGTATGTGGCAATTGGATGTTACTTCTGGCACTATGTGGGCTTGGTCATCTGATGAGTCCCTGGCACAGCAATCTGTGTAGCAAAGATCTGTGAAGACATCAAGGACTTGGCAACATTGTCTGTATCTTAACAATACAACAAGCCTTGATTTGCCAACAGGTATTGCTGCATGAGTTCATTCACTGAAGGCAGAAACAAAAGCCAGTTTTCCAGTGAGAGGAGAAGGAGAACAGTATTGCCAGCTGCATTACTCATTAGTCCTTCCAGCCTAGCTTAACCCTTTTGTGCCCGGTGGAGCAGTGAGACAGCAATGAGCGTTCGGGAGTGTTCGAATGCTTTGTGGATGTTTTCTGCATTTGTTCATCAGCTGCTGTAGAGCAGCTGGCCATGCTGCGAGAGGGAAACTCTAAGAATGTGTTTCCAGAACTGCCTGGGCAGTTTGCCCTCCAGTTTGTGAGGCTATTGTTGAAAGTATGCAAAGATCACAGATACAGCATTGAAGAGCAGCAGGATATCTGCTGTTTAAGAAATTTGTGATAGTGTATGCGTGGAGTATCTATTTTTCATCCTAAATCCTATTTGCCATGCAATTATCTCAGAACTTCTGTAGCAGAATGATGGGAAATGTGATTAGGTTCTACCATGAAGCACACATGCAGTCTCTTTGCTTTTATTTCTGGATACTGGTTACTGGTGCTCAAGCCATACTGAGGGACTACAGAAAAAAACCTGTATTTTAAAATCCCATTAACAAAGGAAAAAAAAAATCTTGAGTACAGTTTTGGCTACTGCTGGCTATAAAGACTACCAAATCCAGGTATCAGCATTCATGTACCAAAAATCATCTACTTCAATGTTTAAGCAATGCACTAGAAGGGGAAAGAGCTTTGTGCTTCCAGTATAATCTTTCTGGGGGGGTTTAATTTTATTTTTCAATTTATCTATGAGTTCATTTCCTGAACTCATTTTCCTCTCAACTTAGGAAAGAAATGTGTGGTTTACCTCAAGTTACTTTTGAAGAATTACTGCTGCATGGTTAATCCATCTGAATAGCATTTTTAAGATTTTTTCAAATCATGAAAGGGGATTTGTACCAGAAGTAGGTGAAGCAAGCAGCCTGGTAAAACTCAGCCTTCACTCCACAGCTATCCAAACAGCCAAAGCAAGCTTGAATCTATATAAAAGTATTGATTGATGTTCAAGTGAGGTCTGTTCCAGGCGATGCGTGAACTGGGACCCCCTTACGATCCCGTCTGCAGTCTCTCCTAGGTGATCTGTTGGGAGGTTTTCCCCCACCTAAACCTAATCCTCAGTGTTTGTGCCAAAATATTTTCTCTGGAAATCATCCTTTGAGACATGACACAGTTTGTTTAAAAAAAATTATGCATCAACTCCAAAGTGAATATGCAAAGAAGGAGATTTTATTTTTTTAAATTTTTATGAATAAGGTATACTTTTGATGCATTATTTAAATTTACTTTTAATTTCTTTTTCTGCTGACATCAATGCTTCCTTTATGCCAAATGTTAATTCCTAAGTTATTTCTAGTCTTTATTCTCTATATCTGAATGTAAAAATAAGAAATGTTGTTTCTGGTTTTTTGTTTCTTTGATATAGAAAATATTCTAACCTTAGAGGGGAATATAACTTTTTAATATAATATGATGCCAAAATATAATGTCACAGAAGTGTGAGAAGGAAAAATTGTGGCTATCTTTGTAACTTGCTTTTAAAAGACCAGTAGTGATAGTTCTCTTTTCACATAAGTAGAAATGTACACTGCTTTTGCCATAGCGGTTGGCCATGGATTTTTGGCTTGCTTAGATTCTACTCTCATCTAACAAAAAGCATTTGTACAAACAATTTATATTTTCTGTTAAAAATAAACCGAAGAATCATTGGGTTTTTTGAAATCTAAGTCTTTGTATTCTGGCTATAATAACTTCTTGAGTACAAATTCAACATCAGAACCCAATAAAAGGGTTTTTTTTACTTCAATTTCAAATCTGCTTTCTTTATGGCAATTTATAAACGCTGGCTAACCATCAAATCCGTTAAATGTTTCTACTGCTTAGAAAACACATCTTGAAAAAATGCAGCATTTTTCACTTGGCTTAAGCTAATCACTGTGTTTCTTTAGAAGGTGGTTGTTCTTCCCATTTAAAAGCTTTTTTGGTTGCTGGTTCTCAGCATGCTTTTTGCTGAGAATAAAAGGATTTATTACTTTATGGTGAGAGGGGCAGGATGGTTATAATTTTACATGGGTTTGTGGTAAATAATGCAACTTATTTTTTAAAAGGTGCTATAAGACTTTCAGGGGATGGCAGATGCCTTGCTGTCAGTTAAAGTTCAAGAACTCAACCTTTAGGACATGAGAAAAATAGGGGGGTTCCTTTCCTGCTTCAGCTCCACTTTGTTGAATTCTATTTTTTACAAAATGCTTGTTTTTTCAATGTTAAATGTATTTTTATATAAATGAAAATGCAGCAGTTGCTGTATTATTTCATTTACTGTTTCTTTCACTAACAGAGGCTGCAGAAATGTATTCTTTGAAGGACCAACTAGAACCAGATAAAATGATTCCTATACCTTTGAAAAGAGCTGTGATTTTAAAAGTAAACCAGCAAACAAAAAATCTCACCCTCAGAATATGATATGTGGTGGGTGGAAGGGTTTGGTCACCACAAACCTCTTGCTGTACTGCTACATTTTATTACTTAACCTCCTGACAGTTACTAGATTGTAAGATAATGATTTTGGCATTGCTCATATTAAAAACAAACAAACAGCACATTAAAAAACCCTCCAGAAACTATGCTAAGAACTAATATAAATAGTTCTCCTTCACAGACTGTGTTCTTCAAAGATTCTTGGAATTGCAAATAAACAAGGGGGAAAGAGTGCATTGTAGAGGATTTAGTAATGATTTTGTTACTTTAAGGAAAACTACTTTCTCTTAGTTTAAACTCAATTTTTTAATGAGCTTCTTCTTACTTTGACTTTTTGTTTCTTGGCTGAAATGGATTTGGTGGTCAGGTGGCAGCAGCAGAATCGGCTGACATCAGTTTGCATGGAGAAGGATGTGCTGGCAGTGTTGGAAGCCTTGTGTTAGGAACTGATAGCAGTTGCTCAGCTCCTACAGAACACAAGAGTTGCATTGATGTTTCCTGGAGTCTAGTCAGTTGTCCCAAACATTGTCTTGTCAGCCTGGAAAGAAAGACTCTGGTTCCAGTTTCTTTAGTAATGTGACCATGGATTTTCTACAGTCTGTTCAAACAACATCTTTTTCTGTTATTCTGAATAGATTTTCATTAGTAAATAGTAGCAGATAATGGCAGAAAATGAAATTAAGGCGGGGGGGGNGGGAGCATTCACACTGCAAATTATATTGTAAGATTGGAAACAATTTTTAGGTGTAGCTCCTTACTTTTTGCAACCAATGCTGACGTCTTCTTCTACCTCTATACTGGATTTATGATTTCTTATGAAAGGAGGAATGTAATTTTCTTTAACGTTTTTAAAGTATTCACTTACTTGTGAAAATCTTCAATTCTGAGAATATATGCCCTATCTAGAAAGATGTAGTTGAGTTTTTTATTTCCTGACAGAATATAATGGCGAATCATTACCAATTTCCAGACTCTAGGTTTGTATTTTCTCTCAACACAAGAATGAAGGTGAATAAAAACTGCAAATAAATTGAAGCATCAGAGAAAGCATAAGATTCTCAGACTAGCTAGGAATTAAAATAATAATTCCTATGAGCAATAGCCTCAAGCAGAATATCTGAATTCTATGAATCATATGGACAGTGCATGAATTAAACAAGTGAATGAGTTGAGTTTTGGAAATGCTTGGTTCCCTCATCTCCACCCTACCATTATCCTAGTCCATGCATCTTTTTAAAGTGCTTTTATTTAATTGCTAAGCAATTAAAATTGAATATATTTTAGGGCTAATTATTATATACTTCTTCTGAGATTACAATGGATTCCATAAACAAGGAAAAGAAGTAGATGATTCTGGGAACAAATACTTCAGCCATTTGACTTCTTTGAGCTTGGGATGCCTGCATATATCCCCCTTAAATGGAAATTAATTTTCATTGAAATCAGATATGGCAAGTAATCTGATTTGTTTCTGATTTGGCAAGTAATTATTTATGGTTAACAAAACAGTTTATGGGCATTTTGCTCTTTGGGGAATTCCTGCTGTCATTTAAGTGATAGATTCCTACATTCTTCTCTTGCTCTGAAAGTTATGTTATTTGACTGACATTCAGGCCAAAGTACAGATGAGGAGGATTTTTATTTGTTTAATTGTAGCAAATATATACTTCTCTCTGTTTATGTTATGATGCAACTATAGAACATTTGGAAAACCAAGCTTGTCTGATCATAAACTGTGTGATACAGATAGGAAGAAGGGGAGCATTTTTCTAATAGGTACCATTTGTTTTAGTAGTTACTGACTTTGAAAATCTTATGATTTCTTTAAAACTCCCATTTAGGTGTGATGTTAATTCTGACCTTGGGTTGTGTGGAAGAAATCTCATTAATTAAGTTATTCTGAGATACCTGAATACGTGCCTTTTTATACATAGCTTATACAGTTGCATCTAATACCTTTTCCATCTCTACAGCTTATAAGCAAATTAACAATGTTTATAAATAGCAACACTGGAGAGCTCAAAGTCAGAATTATGTATATTCTTTTGTCTTTTAAATAAGAAAATATTCATGCAAGAAAAGCGTTATGAAAATTTTGTTTTCTTCTGATTCAAATCATATTTTCTGTGAAGGTTTATTGAAAAAAATTGAAGAAAGAGGTTATATTTACCTGAAATAAAAACTAACCTCTGAGGCAAAAAAAAAATACTTTAAAAATACACAATAAATCTAACTTTCAAAAAAATACTCTTTAGGCCATTTTGGAGAATGAAGTGTCAACATTAAATAATTTCAGAATATACAAATACTTCACACACTGTCTTTACAGAGAACAAGTTCCTCCATAAACCTAAGGGACAAAACCACTTTCACTTTTTAAAAGAACACAAGTTTTTAGGAGGAATGAAAAGAACAAAGGAGATTATGAAAAAGGAGGCTTTGGGTCAGCAACCACAAAAATCATGAGAAGGATATATGGATAGAAAAAGCAAAACCTTTAAATATTTTATAATCAAACATAAATTCAGCCTAAGTCATTGTTTAAACAATTTAGATATGAAGATACCAAAAGGAAAATGTTTGATTTAGGAAAATACAGATTGTCTGCCCTCAGTCTTCTATCTTTTTGCATTTTTCACCCCTCTTGTCTCTCTAATTTGATTATAGTTCTTGTGTTGCAAGTGCTCCCTACATTCAAACACCGTGTGACCTTTACTGCCGAATGTCAAATTTGCATAGGCTATATTGGAAACACATTTACTGGTGTGTACAGAATACAAGACACTGAAGTTGTTAAATTGCCTTATTTACCAGAGCTTGTGTCTAGTAAGTGCTGAAAACAAGAGAGTAAAATGTGTTCTTTCCTCTAAATACATGGCTACTATTTTATTGTACTACTATTCTTGGGGCACCAAAAAAATAAGATATGGTGGCTTCTTGATGCAAATAGTCTAGGAGGCCCACTTCTTAATGGGCCTCCCCTTACATATGAGAAAATCTTGATTTTTAAAAGCTACTGCCAGCAGTCAGTTCATACTTTACTTAGAACATGGTGATTAAAATCTGCGTTATTTTTTGCTGATTATAATTTTAGATGCATTTATTTAATGCTTCAAAAATTGCTATAACCACTTAGTCTGAGTACCAATCAATTTATGATGGTTATATCATACTGGTCAAAGCATTTCTAACACAAAGAGTCTCATTTCTGCATGTAACAAGAATGACAGTTCATTCAAAGAATTTTTAATGTATATCTTTTTTCTTTTTCCTTCCTTCTTTAACTAGAAATTAGAACAGTTGGAAATCAAGCTGAATTCTGATAGATCTTCATCAGAATTTGAAGCTTGCAGCTAAATTGTTTGTAGGCAGAAAATAAGACCTTATTTGGAGCAGATCAGCTGCAAATTAGCAAATATACAGTTACTGTGTTTCCTAAATGTCAGAGGGTTGCCTTGTATTTGAGTTAAATAAGAACAATATTAGTGTTGTAATAGTTTATACAACTAGACCCCCAAAAAAATCAGTCTTCTTGTTCACTAATTACTCAATGAAAAATAAATCCAAGATTTGGAGCTTTTTTATATGTGGCATGTCTTTCACCTATGTAGACATTAGAGAATAACAAGAATGTAGTATCTATGCAGTAATGATTTTTCGGCTAGATAAACGTTGTGGGGTATCAGCTACTGAAATACTCAACGTTAATTTATCATATAATATTGGAGTTTTGGGTTGTCTGGATTCAAATTCTCCAGAAAAGCTTTGAGTCTGGTTATGACAACAGACAGAGGAAAAGGAGGTGACAGATCCCCATTGCTCTTTTGTTTGCTTGATTCTTTTGTCTTTCTGTTGTATAATTTTTTCATATTCTTTCAAGCCTGTACTTTTAATAGACATTTGCATAATAGCAAAAGAAATTCAAATGTCTGGACTAACGCTGGGTTTTGGACTAACCTCTCTTATGTGGAGTCTGGATTGCGTATCTAACTGCGGGCTTTTTGTTGTCCACTTGAAGAGTGTTTTTCAAGTTACAGCTGTAATTAGCCAATTCAGCAAATTCAATGCAGCTGATGTTCAAGATAGGCTGAGGTGTAGACTAAAAGCCTTCAGGTAATCTTATCTGTTCTTGATCTTTCCTTACCTGTGAAATTTGCCAGGTTAAATTTTGGCTGGCAAACTTCAAGACAACAAAGGAAGTCAAGCTTTGTAATTCTACCAAGTACCCACAGAAAAGTACATCACACAGTAGGACTGAACTTCCTGATACAGACCTTGGATTTACTGTAACTTTTATGGCCCTCTAATATATTGAAATTCAGTCTCTAGTGAATATGCAGGAAGACAAACTTAAATCATCATAACTTCCTTACACTCCAGATGGTTTCTATAGGCTTCTGAGATTTACCTTTAACATTGAGTGTATTTGTAGTTTTAAAATTTATCATAAAAAAATTTCTGCTAGTAGATTTGGGAAAGCATGGTCATTTCTTTAATGTAGTGGGAATGAAGGGAAATGTATCATATCTGTTCTATAAAGCCTAAGCTTATATCCAAAGTTTCATTATTTTACTAAAGGATAAAACAAGGGTAGGTCCATAAGTACTGAGCTTGGATATGGAAATCACTATGTCTGAGCTACACTGTATCCCCATATTGGGGAACAAAGTCTTGTGTAAACAAGTGGCTGGTTTATGCCATCATTGTTGAAACCAGCACACTGGAGTCTATTTTCTAACTAGTTTCTGCCTTCTTTCCCACTGTTATTTCTGTTGTGAAACTTCGTATTTCAAAACCATTCATCGTTGAAGTTTACCAGTTTTGCTTTTCTTAAATACCCAGCACCACATCAAACACTTCAGAATCATGGGTTAAACTAATCTGCATGAGATTAAATTAAACTCAAAATTGCTTTGACCTTTCTTTATATTGTAATGTTTAAATAAAACTTAATTAAACACTTCGCAGAGAGTATCACAATAAAAGTATGACTTGCATTTTGTTACCTTACAGTATTTTGAAGGGAAACTTGAGACTGAAGTCCTACTAGATTGAGTAAAGATTCTTCAGAAATGTTAGCTAATTATAGAGACTGTCCCTGAGTTTATAAAAAGTTTTAGTGGTCCTCAAGTTGATTTGACAGAAACCAGGTTAAATACAAGTACTAAAAATAACATTGGGGCTATCATGACATGAGCTCAGTTGATCAGAGCAAGGTGCTAATGATGCCAAGATTGTGGGTTCCTTCCCTCTGCAGGCCAGTCACTTCAGAGTTGGACTTGATAACCCCTATGGGTCCCTTCCAACTCAGAATATTCTGTTATTAATGGGTTATTTTTTTTCTCTGAATTTAGTCTTCATTTATTAATGAGTAATTTTAAGATTTTTGAAAGCCCACAGTTATTGAAATCGATATTCTAAAGGTTGTAACAGAATACGTCAGAAGAGTTACATTATAACTTTCTGATTATTCAAAAAGTATTTATTTCTCTTTTTTTTTGGTGGAGTATTCTTGTTTATGTTGTGTCATAGGTGTTGATTTTCTTTTTTACACAATACTCTTCTGTATATGGAATTTGTTTTAAATAATTGTAAAAAAAAACAGGGCAAAACTAAACTAGATAAAGATTTTTATATCCCAGTTTCTGCATTATATTATAAACTTGCAACATTTGCTATTTTGAAAATCAACACTAAGGAGTATCTGGAAATACCTAGGACTGGAATTTAGGAACTTCTGGACAGGCAAACGTGACTCTGTTTTTTCTGGAGTGTAATAAACTGCATTAATAGTTTCTGGTTTTTCTCTCTCGTTTACAAACAAATGCACATAGTGTGAAATGCATGCTGGCTGCAGTATCCTCAAGTAGATTGCTACTAAATCGTGCATTTCGTGATGTGTTCTTGTAAGTGTACAGCTCCCCAGCTGCAATTTAAAGGCGCAATCATATGAGCTGCAAATCACAGGGGAATTTCTTTCTCTACCTACTCTTGAGACCAGAATCTCAGGGTAGAGACACTCTCCGTACGTGTGATAAGGAGAGAGAGAATGAGGGGAGACGGATCACTACTTGACTTCCTTCATGTTATTTTTGGATATGGCTAGCATTCCTCCCCTTACACACACCCTCTTTTCCCCCAGCCCCCATCTCTTACACGCGTTACAAGCTCATGCAAACACTCTCACGTACTCTGCAGCAACAGCAAGAGAACAGTTGGACTGGAGCCAGAGGACTTAAACTCCGCTTCCTCATTGCCAGCAGGCTTTGTTCTTTGGACTCAGGCACAACTAGGGAGAACGTCGTCGTGGTGGCTGGAATTTGGCAGCTCAGCTGTCTATTAAATTTTTCTGTGCTCCTCTGCGGACTAGGCTGAATTTAGAGCAGCAAAGCTAAGAGCCGGGGCTAGTCAAGAAATCAAGGACCCGGAGATCATCAGCTCTCAGCCTCTTTGCGGCGGTGGGGTCCCTCTGTGCCACCACGGTAAGTGCCAGCATTAAATGTGTATAAAGGTGCAGGAAACTAGAAGGTGCTTTAGCTTACTACAATAGGAGAGGGGGGAAAGTACGTGAGTGAATCATATAGTGTGTGCTGTTATAGTGGTCTTGGAGGAGTGCCTAGTAGTAAAATGTTCATTTCTCCCTTTGCAAACAGCTTTTTAAGGATGTATCTATTTTAACAAAATTACTAATTTTTGGAAAGCCTTCCAAAATGGCTTTATGATTAGGTTTTCTGCAAACCTGTTTTGTTTTGAACCATGTGTAGTGCAGAGTAACTTTAACTGGCAGAGTAACTCATTTGTTTTAGGTGTAAGCACTGAACCTGGGAAGTAAAGGTGTTCCATCACAGGGGATATGAGTAGAACTAAAGTTTGGGAGGATAGGGAGTGTAAAGGGATGATATGCATCCCAGGACTAGTTTATAGGCAAAATAAGTTTTTTTTAAATGACTGGCATTCATTCAGAGCACATCCCCTCCCCCTTCCTTTCTCTGCTGTTAGGAGCAAAGTGAATATCTTTTTAAAAGCAAAAAATTTGAGAATCTACTGTTCCAGGGCATGCAAGTGAAAGCTAATGTACAGTGTAAAAAGAGTGTAGGCTTGAATAAATGACTCTCAGAGAGCACAGGAGTCCTGCAAAAGAAACTGATTTCTTCCAGTATGCAAAAGGATTAAGCTGTTCTTGCTTTTTCAGTGTTGACTGCTGCCTTTTATGTTTGCTAGCAAAATGGTTTGCTTTGTTACAAAAACTTTTTTTTTTTTTTTTTAATCTCTCAGTATTGTCTTTAGGAAAAGTTTTATAATGGTCAGAACAGAGGCAGGTTAATCCAAATGCACTGCTTTCAGAAATGCCATCTAGCTGTCAAAGGAAGTTCACTGCAGGGACCCATTTGTTTTAAAAGTACTGATAAGCCCTGCTATCAGCATGCTATTATGTCTTGCTCTGTGGGTTATCTTAATAAAGTGATAAATAAGAAATCCTTGAAATCCAGAAAGTCAACTGAATAATAAATTTGACAAAGGGGGAAAGACCAGGTGACTGAATGTACTTATGTACTTTTAAAACAAAAAGATCAACGACCTTACTGGGACAACAGACCTGAAAAGGGGGGAAAAAAATTCCTTTCCCTTGCCTTAACTCTGGCTCCATCAGTTCCTTCAAGTAGTTACTCAAATATTTTTTGTTGATGAAGTGAGCGTTCCCTTCTCTCTACCCACTTATTAATTGCTGGTGACCAAGTAAATCTAGTCACATGAAAAATATGTTGAATGAGCAAATGTGTGATTGTGCAAAGTATAGCAGTCACAGTCAATTGACTGTTTGAGGTCTGTGTGTTTGTTTTATCTAATTTAGAAACTCAAAGCTTTGTCATTCTGACTTTCACCCTTCATTTGTGAGAATACTCGATTTAGTGTGGTAATTGTTAAAAATTATCTGCTAAATTATGTTTCTATTGATTGACTGTGAAACAGTAGGCAGCAGCACAGTGTGCAATTAGTTGGGATGTTGGGGATGTTTAGTACATGTTAGTCTGTTTACCAGGTACTAAGGTATTTCTATCTATAGTAGTTACTAGCTCTATTTATGACAAGTTATTCACTGAGTGGGAATCACACACTAGAACTAGCAGATTCTTTTTCAGATCTAAAAATGGAATATTGTTTTCCTCAGTTGGACCCCCCTCTGCCAATGGCATCATGTCACGTTGCCTCAGCAGCTGCTTTCAGTTTCACAATTTACATGGGTGCTATAATGACATTTTTTCTCATTGATGTGGTGGAAAAATCTGACATCTTTATGCTGCTTTTCCTGCTTTGATATGTTAAAGCATATTTTCTATTGACTGTGAGGTTTGGCAATGAGTGTTGAGTTCAGAGATGGGCCTGTACCAAAATCCCTGGATTCCTACATCCATGAAGGTTAATAACTGGATCCAAATGTCTTGGCTCTGGTCTATTCCTCTTTTAAATGCACATCACTTTGGCCACATGTTTAAATTGTTTTTTGAGGTGATTAAGACTGAAAGAAATCTTTCAGGCTCCAGACACAGTTTTAAAGAGGAAATGGCATTTAAGAATCTTACAGTTATTTAAGCAAAGCTTGCTCATTTGCTGTTTAAATGTGACTTTTAGGAGCCCCCAAGGACCTACATTCCCTTTCCTCTGTTATAACTTTAGATGTAAGTAATATTTTGGAACTCCTGAGATGTGCTGAGGAAGCTAAGGTGGTTTTGTGCCTGTCCTTTCTGTTTGCTCAAGGAGACTGGTGAAGTAGGCTAGCAGCATACATTCAGGTAATGCTGATACCTCAAAATGGGTTTTGATCCTAACTAATCTACATATAGGCTTTTAAGAAAGTGCCGTGTATGCATATACTAAACTGCAAAAAATTGTGGTGGCCTATGGTAAGAAATACTGTAATGTGGTGTAGGAGGCTGCACAGATTGTTGCTGAAATGGTCTATATTCTGCTTTTTTAATTGATCAGCTTCTCCTACTCTGGCTAGCTTAATGGATTTAGTGGCTCTCTGTGAATACAATTACATATGCATCTGCCAGCTGCTTGTGGTATCCCTGCCTCAGCAAGAAAAGCTGTGTTTGGCTCTGTTGGCTCACTGTGCTTTGTGGCACACAACACTGATTTATTAGGCAGTAGATGCATTTTTTTTTCTCTTTTTCTTGAATGATTGAACTATGATGTCACTTTTTGTCTTAGCTTTAACCTTTTAGGAAACTTTTTTTTTTTTTCTGCAGACTATTCTCTTAACACTAGGAAAGTGGGAAATATCTCAGTGTTCATTGCAGAGCAACTCTGTCTACCCCAGCACATTCCAGGGCCACCGAATCATTTGTGGTGAGAGTGATTCAGATCTGGTTAAGATGATTTAAAAGAGAGGTTATGGGCATACTGCAGTTGTGCATTTAAGAAAATACAGAGAGTTTTTACTGCCTGATTGAGACCACATGGCTCCAACTTAGACTTTTTTTTTAACATGGAAATCATTGGCTGGGTGTACTCAAACGATTTATTTTTTTTTAATTGCCTAGAGGCTGAGAGTTTGGGTCATAGCATTTAATGGTAAGGTCAAGGTTAAAACAAATAGTTTTTAGTGTTCTTTTAAATAAATGAAAAGTAGCTTCTTTGAATATTTTGCATGGGACAAAAACACGCTTCTCTTAAAAGAGAGCAAATGTATCTCAGGAATTCTCTTGGACATTACAGGGTAATTGGTGACCTGATTTGAGAGTGAGAAGGATAAAGATAAGGGAAGATCTCCCTGTCATAAATCATAGTAAAAATGTTCTACTCCAAATATAATATGGAAAATACCAAATGTAAAAAGGAAAGACCTTTTTTCATTGCATACAATTTAAATTGCTTACTTTCTGCATTTTGTGCTGCTCTTAAGAGGCTTGAAAAGTTTATATAACTGAACTCTTTTTAAATTGTTGTAACTATCTACATACAGTATATCCCTACTATGAAGAATGAAATTGTAATGATCTATACTCTTTTTATGCATATTTATTCTGAAATACTCTTCATAAAATCTTGTTATTCCCTTAATACTCTCACTTTTCTTTTCAATTATAACATTTCTCCCATAAACTGGTGCATAGCCTTAATATAAAACTTCCATCCAAATTTCCCTCAAAGGAGAGTATTAGATTATGAATGTTATTTTATATAGATACTTTTGAAATGAGTAAATAACTTCAACATTTTCAAACATAGAGTGCAGATCAAAAGTTACAGCATTGAAAAACACTTTTTATTCTTGCCTCTGTTTGGAAGATGAAGTAATGATGAAAGGCAATTCTTACACTAATTCACTGTAGTTTATCTAGAAATACAGAAGTAGTATTTTATAAAAGGAAACCAAATAAAAAATAGTTATGAGCTTTTTGCTGTCTATGGATTGGGACAATAAATTTAGCTTGGAGAAAATGGGAAAAAATAAGAAAATATCAGTTGTGTAGCTGTGTACGTCCCTTTCAACTAGTTCCTTTCTAATGTTACATCTCTCTCAAATTTACAGACCATGTATGAACTTTGTTCTTAGCTTTAAAAAGGGCTGAAAAATAAAAATAAAAAAACCAAAACACAAACATTAACCAGAGTTCATGAATCACTGTTAATTTCTGCCTCACATAAACTACAAGGTAAATGTTTAAAAGTTATTTGCAGAATTTTGTCACTTTGAAGTGCATAATGCAGGTGGGAAAGCTATTATTATTTCTGAATAACTGCTGTAAGAATTAATCAAAATTAAACAGTTAAAATGTATACTACTGTACCTTGACATTCCTGCCTGTGGTATGTTAATGTGTTGTGTCAATGTTCAATTTTACTGAGTTAATGCATATAAAATATGTAGAATCAACTGGATTGGGCTTTATACTACACAATCCTAATTGTACTGTGGATAAAACAGCACGGTTTTTCTACAAATACACAAGAAAGCATGACCTTCAGGATGCCCAGTCTTAAAACATGTGCCTGAAGTTCCTTGAAATATTCCAGAGCCCCTCAGTGCTTTACAGATCAAGTGGAGCAAAGGTGACAAGATTCTGCCAGGTTTTATAGGTGGGAATATTCCTGTATCTTCACATATCTATCAGAATATCCTGTCCTTTGAGGCATCTTTAGGCCCGCTTTCATAGGGTATGTAACTGTATACAGTTATTCATCTGTTACTAGATTGAAAGTTGTCATTCTTCCTAAACAGTGACTAATTTTTTTTTCTGACTGTATTGCTGGTGCAGTCTACATGACACTGTGCATATGTAAAACAGACACCCTCTCTTTAGTCAGTTTTTCAAACAATGGAGAAAGGCACATTGGGAAAGGAAATAAAATTCAAGGAATTCCAGGATTTACAGGAGTCGTAGCAAGCTTATATAAAACTCGAGTGATTGCAAAGAGTAGACCTCAAAGCAATCTTTAGTGTTGACCCTCAACCTGTTGGATTCCTAGGGAATTTTTGATTTTCCTCTAAAACCTTCTCTTGGTATTGTTTCATATTTCAGGTTTCATAATGGTTGTGAAAAATATGCATGGTATTCTTTGAGGCATGGCTGGTGTATGTCAGTAGGTAGAAAGAATCTTGAAAATTTGAAAATAATGTTGAAATGAATGTTTGGAGCAAGCAGGCACAAATCATAATTCTGCATATAGTCACCAAAGTATAAAGCATGGGTACATGCATGCTCTGGGATCATACCATATTGACAGCTGTCAAACATGGATTTAAGCTTGCCTGGTAAAGCTGAAACTAAAGACTGAAGTGAGAGCTGGGCTGCGTCGTCCAGCTAGTGAGGTGTGTAAAGGCACTTCAACTGATACCTTTCTCTAAATAATAATGACTAACTTATTAGAAATAAGTTAATCATTATTATTTAGAGAAAGGTGATGGCTAGTCCTCAGACCTGGCTTAGGAAGCTAATGTAATCCTCCCCTAAGGAAGCTTGCTTGTGTGTTTTAAAATACACAGTACTGCAGCAGTTAACCCTAATGACAGGTATCTCATTTTATAAACTGAACATATTCAGATTTTGCCTATGGAGTGCAATTTCAGTAATGGAATGCTGTGTGAAGGATGCTGAGGCGAAAGTGGCATAAGTTTTGGAGGAATTGAGGCTCCAAAAACAGGCAATTCTCTTTCCCCACCCTTTCCTTCCCATTATCTGCTGTTTCAACTAGAACTTTTTATACAGCACACTCTATATCTGTCCTAGAACACTGCAGATGTTATCCCAGAGCCCAAAGTCTTAAATCTTATTTTATCTCTTTTAATAGGTAACTTTTTTGCTATATCTATGATTCTATTTGCCTCTGAGGTAGGATATAAGAAAATAGCATGCTACAGAAAAGTACAAGTATGTAGAAATATGATGACTATTTACGTAGAGATCAAGACTTATTTTCCGATTAACAACTATGAAAATTATCTTTGATAATATTACATTATGAATCAGAACAAGTATTATCAGTATTGCTTTACTAGTTAATGTTGGAAATTAACTTCCATGTTCCTACAGATCAGTAGGCATAGAAATTAACTTGTTAAAATGGTGATTTTTCTATCTGTAAATACATGGAATAAATGCAACTGTTGCAAATGTCTGTGACTATAGGGCATCCTAATCTTGAGTTCTTTGATGATGACAGTTTCCTCCATTGGCATCCCAGCCTTCCAAGACCTGTCACCACTGAAAGCCGTGGTCAGAGCAGGGTGCTTGTTCTCTATGTCCTATGGCACTGCAGAGTGGTGCCAATCTCTGCCGGCTGAGTCTCACTGAGTCAATTTGGCTGCTTTTATACTTAATGCGAGGCACTGACAAAACTGCTGACAGCTTCCTTGCTTTGTTGTCAGTTAATAAGTTGTTGACTCAACCCAAAAAAATCAAGTATTTTAGCTTCTGCTCAACAAACTTATACTGATTGTCTCCAGCTTAGAAATAATTGAGAAGAAAATGGGAGATTATAGTAGTAGTACTCATACAAAAATGGAATCCTTTCATATTGGCTGTGTAGGGTTTCATTTTGCATTTAATTTGATCTAGTTTAGCTAATGTTGCAGGTATCAATTAAAAGTTTATTCAGCTACTATCATGTAGATAATTGTCTTCTGTAGGCATCGTTTAGTTGTACCTATAGAAAGCACAGTGATGTAATAGCTTTCTAGCTTTTCAAACATCCAAAGATGTTTGCCAGTTTTCAAGGTAAACCAGCAAGTTCCATGGTTACCACTTCCATGTGTTCGGTATGAACAACACTATACATCCTGAATGGAGGTTTCCCTTATTTATTGTTGATTTGCAAGTTATTAAGCTTTCATAATTTAATATTGTTGGTTTATTTTCTGTGGACTAGCATCATTGGTCTCAAACAGTTTTAATCTTCTTCCCTTTTTTAACTATCATGGCCAGCGTGCTCTTTGCAAACCCGTTTCTGGCCAAAGGAGAATAAGTGATAGCTAAGAGCGGCATTTCAGTTATAGGCACTATGCATTCCATTTCAGCTAGACAAGGAATCATGTTAATCCTACAAGCCTCAACAGTTCTTTGTGTCTGAAAAATGTTCAGAATTTCACACGGGATTATTAAATACTTTTTTTCTTTTTTTTAACCTCCTCTAACCATCATCACTGCTTTTAATTTTTTTCTTTTCCTTCCCTTCCATGATTTTCTGAATTTCCTATCAAATATCAGAAGTGGTAACTTCATTTAAGCGTAGGTCTACCTAAGCCAAGTGATGGTATCTTCAATCTAAGTGAACGAAGTTACAGCTATTTACTGTGCTTAAAATGCACGACGGCCTTGAGGCTTCATGGAAGGTGGCCACATAAAATCCTGCAACAGGCAAACAGACTCGTAAGAATGAAATTGCAGTATTTCATTGGCATGCAGGGCTGTATAACTTACATCCATCTCTTCCTGCCAGTCTGCTAGCTTCCAAAAAGATCGAATAATTTTATGGCTAGCAGTACATCTGGTACTGAAGGGTCAGAATCTGCTCTTATTTTAGAGACAAGGTCAGCACATAAAAGGTGGTCTTTAAGTTAAGACAGTGGAAATTGAGTTCTGAGATGGCTCTTACCTTTCTTGGGAGACAATGGACAAACTTCTAAACCTCACTTTCTTAATAGTAAAACATATCTAATTATCTTATGTCCAATTACTGTTTCAGTGCTTAGAGATCTTTTCATTGAGATTTTGTTTAGATAAACATTTTTATTCAGCTCCTGCAGACACAAGAATATTCATTGTGGAATTAGATACTGTCTAGAGTGTTGTTAACAGGTAGTCCAATGCTTATATTCAATAAGATGTGCCATGTGCTAGAGACTGTGGAAAATTACTGTGAATGTTCTTACTGAAAATACACATAAGGGTATGCCCAACCTAACAGAATGGGAAAAATGTTTGCGGGAGGAAATGGTGGAATAAAATGAGGGAGGCCTAGTATGCTGCTCTAGTGGGCTCTTCCAGTGCACTCAGAGACTGAGAACAATCTGAATGGAACCAGGGATGTTGTCTCTAATACCACATGTGTGTTTTCTCTGAAGCACTAAATTTTAACTCTGTTCTCATATGCTTTATGCACCATGACTATACTCTCAGTACAGGGCTGGATGCATTTGAGGACTACTTTTTAACATGTTTGGGGTATCTTTCTATAGCTTTGTTTAAACAAATATTTGAGGATGCTTCACCGGGCATAGACCAGGCAGAATTTCCTGGATTACATTTCAAGTTCATTTTGGAGAGAAAATTTGTATCTGTGTATTTCCATGTATAGCAAAATCCTTTAGCTACTAGGTTAAAAATACAGAGCAGCATCTCTACTTTGGAAATCTAACATTCTGATTTTGGGAGGAAGGGATGATAATCTTTGCATGAAAGAAAACAGCAGATAAATCAGTTTCTTTTGCTGGCAGAGCTACAGACATGAGCAGAAGGGGTCTACTTGACTTACTGACAAATGAATTAGTGGAACAATCTGAAATGCAGATAGTGTCTACCACACTTTGACTTCAGGGTAAGATGTTCCAGGCCCCAGAAGCAAGTTGTACAAAACCAGTCAATTTAATTACCTGTCAGAATGAAAGAAATTATTGCTCAGTGTCTGGATTTTCATGCCCTAAAACTATAGGAGCTAATTGAATGCAAAAAGTGCGTGTTTCAGGTGCTGGGGTTTTTCTCCTGTTCAGTGCTGAATTCTTCTGTACGATGTTTCATAGTTCAGTGACAATCCTCTCAGAGTATGAAACTCTCAAAGGGTGGCAAATGAATGGCTTTATCTGGTAATAATTTTAACTTGAATTACATTAAAAAATTAATGAAAGCATCTACAGTAATATTAAGCACAGAACTGCAGAACCAGCTATTATCAAACTTTTTATGACTGTACTTGCTCATTCATCACATTTATAAACTGTTCTGTCTTTGCTGTAAGACATGGAAATGGCTTCCAGGATTATTGGCATTAGAGGCAAGCTATTGCAGTGGAGATCAAAATTTCAAAGATATTTCAAAAGAAAAAAAAACTTACCTTGAAATATGAAACCTAAAAATACAAAATGAGAAAGTTGCATGGAATGTTAAGGTTATAAATGAAATGTAAGTTGATCTTTTATTCCACTTAATTCTTTTTGTCACTTTCTGCTCATATCACCTATTAAGTTTAGTGTAAAGACTTCTGAAATACAGGAAAGTAGATCATGAAACTACAATGGGAGAATTTTTCTCCTGTATCTTTCTTCTGCTCATTTGCTTTTTTGTTTTCACTGAGTCTTAGTAGAGAATTGCATTTGTAAATATATCAGACGACTAAAGAATTTTCCTTTTCAATGCCTTTTAGTTAGTTAATACTTGAAATTGTAGACCAGATCATAACTCCTTAGAATCTGCAGGTCTTAGTCTGTGATTTTTTTTTTGTCTGAAACCAATGAAACTTAGAGAGGTTAAAGACTTTTACTACTGTGTTTTTGAGGCAAACAACCATTTTCCAAAAGTAAATAAGACTAAGTGGGAATTTGCAACTATTCAATTATTTTGCCATCTCGTGTATTTAATAATATTGAAAAAAAAAGATATTGTGCTATACATTATGGAGAGATATATATATAACTGTTGAGTTATTGCAAATTGGAGTATTTCCAGTGAAATGTCTTTTTTCCCCTGATATTTGCAGGCTTTTATAATTAAATGTTGAGAGCTTATAGCTGAGAACAAATCTCAGTGAAGGGAAGAGAATTTAGCCACCTGAAGTTGAAAGTATTTTGTTGTGACACAATATTGGCTTTGTTCTGAAAGAAATTTATTTCAGTTTCAACACATAATGAGAGCTTGAAAAAAATTAAATATTGTCAAGCGCAGCCATCCAAATTGTTGAGTGATTGTATTCATTACTGAACTACAGAATTGTAATTGGAGTGAAGCAAAGAGTTCTTTTGACTCTTCAGCTGTGCCAGAAAGTGCCTATTTTGAATTTTCAGCAGTTTTCTCTTTGGTTATTCTGATTTTTCCTTCTTCAGTGTAGCTAACTTGGAAGACAGCAGAGTTATTTCTTAGGCACTGGCAAAGAGGCTCTAGCTATCTTTGCCTACACTGCACTGGATCTCAAAACCCCTTTTTAGATTGATCCCAAATGTATGGCTGAGTTGTAAGTGGTGGTAGTATGCATACATGTGACAGGAACTCAGGTTTAGTCAAATAGATTATATAAAATATTCTTCTGTGAACACTTAGATGTCAGGTGCAAAATAGTGCTTCACAAAATTAAGTGAGAATAAATTGTCCAAGAAGACATGATGCAGGGAAATTGATACATTGAATATTGTTAACAACTTGTGGTGCAATAAGTTTTCTGAATATTCTGAAGAAAAGAACTGATGTAAAGGATCTCACTAAATTAGCCTGCAGTTACCTAATGAGTCCAACAGCTCTCGAAAATGTCTTACAAACAGAAGTGTTTAAACTTCATGTCTTAAATTGCACATAATTTGTTCCTGGATTTTTAATTCATCATTTTTCTTCACATGTGTGGAACATGGTCATGTAGCTTTTAAATTTAGATATGTGTCCAAATTCACTAGTTATAGAAGTTGCTCAATGAAATGAATTATTTTTGACTAAGTAGCTTACGTGTTGCAAATAATCAACATACCTGTTGTAAAAAAGGTGATTTGTAGTTCATAATACACATAAGTGGTCCTTGAAGTGCAAAGAATTTTCACTCTTTCTTGATCTGATGATTGCAAAAATATAGAAGAAACTGAAATATCTATCTACATCTGTCAGTTAAATTACAGCTTCTGAAAGTGACACTTTCATAGCACAGGCTTTTTTTGTGGCCGAAGACGGAAAAGAATGTTCTTTGAAGGTTTTCTGAAAATGTGAAATCTACAGGCTACACCTACACCTGGACAATGCTTTTCTCTTCAGAAAACATTTAATTGAGATCAGGAATAATAAGTACTTTGTGTTTTGCTAATGGACAAAGTTATGAAAAAAAGATAAATCTTTTGTGGCAAAGGGTAAAGATTAATGTGAGGTAGGCTTTAAGTTTTAGGCTTCAGAAATGGAAAACAAGTTATTCAGCATGCATTTCAACATTCTGGTATTTCAGAAGGTTGACTATAATGTAAACAATATTTTTTAAGAAGAAACTTCTTTAAGAGATATTTGTTCATTCTGGTTAGAGAAGTAAGCATACAGATTTTCCCTTTAATATTGACTGCTTTCTGGCCAGTCAGAGAAATATGATCTCCCTGCTGTTCTTGTTGAATAAAAACAGCTGCACAGATGTCTTTGATCTGTATGATGAAACAGGATTACCTGAAATGTGGTATCTCATTTGGATACCATTGATATATTTGTGAAATATCGTTTGCACCAACCCCTCCGTGCAGTCAACAAGAGTCACTTCCCTGCTTTCTGTGCCACATGGCATAAATCTACCTTTGAGACTTTGAAGCCAGATCAACAAAGTTGCTAGATACTTTGTGTTGGTTTTATGTTAAATATTTATGTATCTTCCTTATAATCAGAGTTCTTAAAAAATAGTGACCATATCCAGTTTTATAAAAAGTTACTCCTGCAAGAAATTCACAGAAAGTAGTCCACATTACTTCAACCTCCTACGCAGCTTGTTATTATAGAAATGTATATTAATCAGAAATCAATAAATTTGGATTACATGTAAGTCATACAGCAGATCCCTCTTTTCTACATGATGTAACATCTCTGGTTATGTACAGAGAAGATTAACATTAAGCTTCTGCATTATAGGCATGATGCATAATTCAGCTTTATTCATTAGATCTCATAATTTTTCCCTTTATACCCAGGTATTTCATTACTGCATCATAGGGCACATATCTTCCAACTTTCATAACACTGCAGGATTAACACAATTTATAGCAATAAAAATTTCACTAAATTAGGATATGCTTGATTTATGAACTCGTTCTTTTCTTTAATTTTCCATAGTACATAATCAAATTATGATTAAGGTAAAAAAATCAGTTAATTAATTTAAATTACTGTTTGTGCTTCTCTCACACCAAGACAACTACTTTTAAACTTACTCTTAAACATACTTTAAAAAAACCAAGTATTAATCTAAAAGCTGTAAGTGTTCCTTTAAAAAGTAATTATTAAAAAATACCAGTTTGTATTTCAGTTCATATTATAATGCTCACATTAGTTTTGACTATGATGCTCCTTTAAAAATACAACAGGAAGCTGAAATAAAATAGAAGGACCTGAGGAAACAAGAGGTAGTTGCCCAGTTGCAAATTTATAGGAGTGAATTTCAGCACATTCAGAAAAATACATTTTGTATCAAAAAATTCTTATTGTGCCTAAGAATAGTTTAGCAGTAGCACAGTTGAAATCAGGAGCGTTCATTTTACCACTGCCAGAGAAATGCAAAGTAAACAGTGGTAACTCTTGAGCAAATAATTTAAAATTCACTTAATCCGAAAATAAAAGAAATATTCTCTAAAAGGTTTGGTATATGGAAAGTTGTACAGCCAGAAATCTTTGCTCTGCTCAGCGTTGTGTTCAATTTTCATACTTTCTAGCATCAGTTTTGTGTTTTCTTCTGTGAATAACTCTGTCATTCAGGTAGCTAAAAGCTTCCATCAAAACCACTTTCTTTAAAGCTTCTGTACTTAAAAGCCACAAAGTGAGGCCAACAGTTGCAAAGTCAAGGACAGGATACAATCTTGAAAAAAAAATTAAGAATTTCTAAGCTGATTCTGTGATTTTAAGACAGAACAATTACTTTTTAATCAAGTCTGACAATGCTGTCTTTCTTTGGTAATTAGCCATACACATCTGTGTAAGGCTGTGGAATATTGCAGTACCCAGAGAGAATGACATGAGCTACAGACTCTACATCTGAGCATCTTGTCCAAAGCTATCAAAATCTCAAGATAGCTTTGAGATTATTTCCCCAGCTGAAACAGGGTAGAATCCTTGTTCCATCAGTAAGGTGAACTGAAAGAGGCTTGGAAAAGCTACTCAGGAATGTAGGGAAGAAATTTTCCTAATGACAGGAATAAGCTAAAAAGTCATCTTTGGAGTTACTGCAAGTTGCAATCAGTGACAGAGGCCATTGCTTGCTGTTCTTAGAAGCTTTGTAGCCCATTGCTCAGCTGGTCTCACCTGTTACTTCTGCAGCCCTCCACTTTGCATCCTTGCACAAAATGTCATGCAAAGCTTCTCTTCAGAGGAAGCAGAAATGGCAGACTGGAATGTTGGTATATGTCTTGAAAATGCAATTCTTTTGGTATTCTCTTGCCGTTTCTTTGGCACTTCAGGAGGGCAGTTTTGGTCTCCAAGTACCTAGTTGTGTGGTTTACTCAGACGAACGTGAAGTCCTCACTGAAATTTGTGAGAGCTGGGAAAACATCGTGCAACATCTGAAGAATCAATTTGCTTATAATGTAAAACACTTTTTATACACTTTTTTATTAAAAAATTCACTTCTATTGTTTTCAGTGTATAGAGAGATTTTTTTAGTTGCTTAACTGAAGGTTCAGGCAAAGCACCAGCATTTATATTCATTTTTTTTCTTTCTTTTAGGATCACAGCATATAAATACTTAAAGTATGTATGTTGTTACTGGTAACTGTCTTATGAATTACCTATAAAAATAATGAAATATCTATTGCACAAAATTTGGGCAGTGTGCAGAGAATTATGAGCATCTGAATCATTTGATTCCTGCAGTGTGCTCTAAATCTTTTATGACAAAGCTGATTTCTTTTAAAAATCAGGTTAAGTTCTTTAGGTAGTAATGTTTTATAGTCTAAAAGTGTTGGACTGCTTAGTTTCAATGAAGAAAAACAAAATGGGACTTATACAGTTATTGTGATGGAAATGCTGACTCTGCCAGTATGGGAATGTCAGAGTATTTCATTTTGACTTTTCTTGCTGGACATACTTAACACCACTAAGGATAAAATTACTTTTTAATTTACAACTTATCTCTCTGCACTTTCTGTAGTGGTCAGAGTTCCCTATTATAATTTCTCCCTAAGGCTATATCTTAAAGTTTCACTTCAGCTGCCATTTTAAATTAACTTTAAGAGTGTGCAGAGAGGAAAACCTCTCTATTCCTCAGTGACTCTCAAAAAACATAAGTTCCAGCAGGATTATGCATTAGAGAGAACCTTGAACTGTTTTTCTTAAGACCCTTGTGCTTACTTAGTCAGTGTACTGTTGAAGTCTGTTTATATTTTGTTCAGGGTCATTAAAATCCCAGACACACGTGGCCCTATGTATTTCCATGCATGGAGGATTGTGAGGGCATAAAGAAGAGAGGAGTGAATAGAAAAGCACATTGTGTGGCTTGCTACTTGATGGCAGTGTGCATGAACTGCTCACCTGGCCTCTGACTGTCCTTTTTTGTTTGCTGTTCTGGTTTTGCCTCAATGTAGCCAGTGGAAAAGCAAAGAGGGTTTGAAGCATGAAAAATGAGCACCTCATCATGGTTCCCCTGCTACCAAAGTAGCTCTTCCTTGTCTGTTGACTTTCCAGTCTAGTGATTGTTTCACTGTCTGCATTAAATATTTCATTGCTATAATTTTAATATACAGGAAATATAATGTAGGTGTAAACTAAGATAAAGCAAAACAAAGAGTAGAAATGCACACAAGAAGAGAAATGGTGCAAAGAGAATGAAGATTAAAGTAGGAAAGAGCAGAAAAAAAAATTGAAATTTGGCAAGATGTTGGATGACTAATAAAATTTATTTCAGTTATATAAAATTTATGTGGGGTTTTTTTGTTGAGGTTTTTTTTGATTAGTTGGGTTTTTTATTGGTCAGCCATTATCTGACATCTTACAGTAGTTTCTGTTCTTTTTCAAGGGGACAATTCTCTACAAATTTGCATGAACAGTAGCATGGCCTGCAGGAATGCACCCATAGTGCAAGCTGAAATTCTTTTTCTGTGGTCTGATATGTACACATATCTGCAAACCCTTTTGTTGGTGTCTCTGCCTGTTTTCTTTCTATTTGCACATTTAATCCAATATTGAGAACCTGCAACAAAGGAAGAGGGAAATGAGTTGATATTTTTATACTTGGTACCCAGAAGTTGTGAAAGAGGTGTCTTTTTAAAACAATGGTCTTTATATAGAGAATTTTCTTTTTCTCAAAGCATCTGCCATGCATTTGTTCCTCTGTGTTTCAGGTTGGGTTTGGTTTGGGGTGTTTTAACTCTGCAGAAGTACTGTTGCCTTCTCACAGCTAGAAGGTAATCCTCTTATCCCCAAGAGGATCAGTAGGCTGGAATAGACTGGACATGTGTTAATGCTGCCCTAGTTAGCATAAAACTGGAATTTTCTTGAAAGGCTTGTTTTTGTGGCTATTTTTCTGTGTCTAGCCATGAGTCCTGGTTTCTTTGGCTCAGTTTCCCTTTGACAGTGATTTGTTGCTTGCTTTACTGATCCCTCTGCAGAAAGAGGGAATGCTTCAAAGATTTATCTTTGAATCTTTTTCAGTCCTTAGGAGCAGAAAATTCTCTCCCATGATTATTCTGATTGTAATGCAGTAAGGCTTATTGCACAAATATATGTATATAAAAGATGAAAAAGTAGAATTCAGTCTGTGTTTGGAAAAAAAGAAAAGTCTCACTTATTTTTATTTGCGGACCCTTTTTTGAATTCACAAACTCTCTTGAACCGAACTGGCAACTGGCAAGTTGTTGCTGAATAAGTATTTATATTTTCTTATTCGCCTAATTCTGATGTAATCACCAAAAGAAATTCATGACAAGTAATCCTCTTTTATCAACATGTAAACAGAAAAAAACTGCAATTAGAAAAGGAAAGAGAGTACAACTAAGCCTCTTGCAGTGTTTGTCATTTCAAATACCTGTGCTTTTGCCAATTGTGAAGGCGAATTCTTCTTTCCACAACAGTGGAGTCCCACACCAGGTGTGTTTCCCATGCATCAAACATTGCCTTAATGATAGCTGAGGTAATTTGGTATTGAATTGCTTACTTATGTGCTTTCCTCTGGGGCAGACAGTGTCTGCTGTAGCAGGTCAGGACTCGTTTTCAGTATGACACTGATGTGGTGCAACAATTCTTAATCTCAGCTAGTGCTGAGGAATAGCTCCTGCTACTTGAGACTGACCACGTGCATGCACAAATCAAGGGACAATGTAGAAGTTTTCCTCCTAAGAAAACAGTTTACTTATTAAATGTTACCTGACAAAAATATATAAATGGAATTTTTAAATTTTAGTTTCTTATGCTTATGAAGATTTCTTAAACATTCTGTGAACATGGAATTTAGGAAACAATAGAAAGCCATACAGTTCACATGAAACTAAAACGGGATCTGTCTGAGAAAATAATTAGGCTTGGAGGAGAGGTTTTTCTTTGCAGGATGTTTCTGGAAAGGAAAGAAAAATAGAACAAATGGTTATGTAGGGCATCATATTACAGGCTCTTGTCTGTGATTGTCTAGAAATTGAATTAACCTCTCTCTTGTGCATATTTTTTAAAATGTAGCTTAGGAAAGGCTACACAGAGGTTAGGACTCTGAAGGTCTAATAATCAGAAATAGTAGCAGAGGTCCTCACACTGGTAGAAGGGACAACTTGTGACAAGAGGAAAGGAGGGGAAGAGGGGGAAGAGAAATGTTAATTTTGGCAGTAGAGCTGACAGAATAGATTTGTCTCCAAGGCAAATAGTTGTAAAAGTAGGCCAAAGGGGTCTGCTGAGTAAACAAATGGAAGTTTGTTAGTTCTTTGCAAAAATTGTATTTCTGTATGTACTATCTAGGCAACAGAACACAGAAAAGGAACTTGCTAGTATTTTAATTGCTGAAGACAATTGCATATAGCTTTAATGCTACTACCAACTGAGGATTTTGCCTTCAAGAATAAAACATCTATTGCTCATAAACACAGAGAGCTTGCCCACATTTATGATGTTATTAAGGGGAATTGTGTTATGTGTAAACCTGATTGGTTTCTTAACTGCATTCTGAAATAAGCATTTCAAGTTTTACAATGTACTATTTTCAGAATGACATAAAATATTTTTTATTTATGTTAATAGCATTCAGTTTGTAATTAAAAAGAACAATAAAAGTGCAACAGTTCAATTTTAAAGGCTCCTCACTGATGGTTATTTGATCGTGTCTGTCATCCTGTAGTGCTGGATGCTTTTCCTAAATAGGTAGGGAGAGTTCTGTAACTCCTTGAGGTTGTTTTGGTTTTTGGGGGTGTGTCCAAGTCACCTCATAGAGGGAAATATTTTTTTTTAATTCTGAAGTATTTTACTTTAATTCTGAAGTATTACTGGGATGTAATTGCAAAAAATTCTCTCATCAACATGCACAAATTAAAAGAAAAATACCAACTTTTTGTGTCAAATTTTAAGTATTTAAAAATTATTTTTAAAAATTTGGTCATCTTTTACTTTGCATTGGCTATCCATAAATATCTGAGGTTATATTTTTTAATTTAAAATAAACAAACTAGAAGAGAAAACTAAAAGTTTGGGGTGGAAAGATCCTTTGGAACTTGCAAGAATTGCTCATTCTGTCTTTACTCTCATTAGAGTAAGATTTGAATATTGGGATAGCAGAGGAAGAAGAGGGAAAGGAGGGAAGGGAGAGGACATGGAAAAACACAGAATAGAATTATGGAGTGAAAAGAAGGGAAGAAAGAGTGGTAAAGATCAGAGTGGGTTTGCAGGACTGGAATGGGAATAACAGCCCTGGCAAGGCTTGGCAAAATTTGTTTTCAGGATATAGGGGCAATTTGAGACCAGAAGGATGGTTGCTTATGAGTGATTTTTCTTTAATGACTCTCCAATCTGCCTCCCTTCCCTGCAAAAATGCACATCAGACACTATAAACCGAGCATTACCCACTTCTCATACTTGCTGGGCAGCCAAAGATAGAGATAAATCAGGGCATAGCCTAGGGTAATTGGACTACCAATTGGACTACCTGATATGAGGGCATCAAACAGAAAAAAGGTGGAAACAGGAACTTTCATGGCACCAGTATGGACTGAGAACACAGAGCGGCTTACAGTGGCAAATGCTTGATTGACCTGATGTAAACAAAATTATGCTGTGCTTTTATCTACTTATAAGTCACCCTAGATAAGTGTGTGTTTTGCCTGTACCTAAATCCAGCTCTTTTGTTGGGTCATACCTTTTTGGTAGTGGGAAATGTATTACATACATAAAAATCCAGGCCTAGGAAACCAGTTTATGTTCTTTATCTAAAGCAAGACTAAACCTTACCCATAAGGAACCTGTGCCAAGGGATTATGTTAGGTTGACTGGGCAAGATGGACAAAAATCCCAGAATGGCAGAGTGGGTCAGGTTGGAAGGAACAACAGGTTGGTCATCTGGCCCAGCCTTCCAGCTCAAACAGAGCACATGGCACAGGATTGTGTCCAGACAGTTTTTGAGTATCTCCAGTGTGGAGAACTCCACATCCTTTCTGTGCAATCTCTTCTGGTGCTTGGTCATTTGCACAGTAAAGTTCTTCCAAATATTTTGGCGGAACTTCCTGTGAAGAAGAGGCCTGTTGCCTCTTGTGCTATTGCTTGACACCACTGAGCAGAACCTGGATCCATGCTTTTGATACCCCCACTTCAGATATTTACGCATATTCATAAGGTTCTGTCTTAGTTGTCTTTTCTCAAGGCTGAACAGGCCCAGCTCCTATTCTTATGTATGAGAGATGCTCCAGTCCCTTAACAGTCTCTGTTGCCCTCTCAAAAGGAGCTCCAGAAGCTCCAGGTCTCTCTTTTCCTGAGGAGCCCAGAACTGGACACAGCACTCCAGGTGAGACCTCACCAGAGCTGAGCAGAGGGGCAGGATCTCCTCCCTTGCCCTGCTGGAATGTTCTCCCTAATGCACCCCAGGTCACCATTGGCCTCTTGGCCACAAGGTCACTCTGCTGGCTCATGGACAGCTTGGTGTCCACCAGGAGCCTCTGGTCCTTCTCCACAGAGCTGCTTCCCAGCAGCTCAGCCCCCAGCCTGAACTGGTGTCTGGGGTTATTCCTCTCCAGCTGCAGGACCCCACGTTTGCCTTTGCTGGATTCCAGCTCGTTCCTCTCTGCCCATCTCTCCAACCTGCCATGGTCCCTCTGAAGGGCTGCACAGCACTCCTGGGTTATTGGCTACTCCTCACAGCTTTGTATCACCAGTGACCCTGCTGAGGAGTCACCTTCTCAACCAGCCAAGCCATTGATGAATAATACTACGCCAAATATCAACACTTGAGGGACACCACTAGTGACAGGAAGCATTCCTGGGTTTTTGGCCACTCTTCCCAGCTTTGTGTCACCAGTGACCCTGCTGAGGAGTCACCTTCTCAACCAGCCAAGCCATTGATGAATAATACTACGCCAAATATCAACACTTGAGGGACACCACTAGTGACAGGCCTCCTAAAGTGACAACCCCGTGCCACTTATTACAAATTCAGATATTTTGTGTGCAGAATCAGTGGGGTTTAGGTAGATGGGAGTGAAAAATTTGTATTGAAATGGGTTAAACTGTGGCCAAAACAAGCCAATACACAAGTTATGCAGGAAAAACTCATTTACCAAAATTTAACTAGGACAGGAGAGAGTTTTAAAATGTGTGTTGTGTGCAATTTTCTTAGTATTCAGAAATTTCTCCCTACCTTTTAAACAGTTTATTCTAGCAAGATACTTTTTTGTGAAATACTTTCTTTGTTAAACTCTTCAAAGAACCATGTGCTGATTTCAGTAGCAATTTAGATTTTTGCAGGAGAATGTAATGTCTTCTTGTGTGCGATGAGCCTGAACCAATCCTTTATATTCTTTTTTTCTTTGTCTTTCTAAATGTGTGTGGGCTGCAGATGGTTCTGTGAAGGAAAAGAACTTCAGAATTCCCCTGACATTCAGATCCATTCTGAAAGTGGAGGACTTCATTCACTAATTATAGTAGAAGCTTTTGAAGACGACACTGGACGCTATACTTGTCTGGCTTCAAATTCTTTTGGTTCAGATAGCACATCAGCTGAAATATTTATTGAAGGTAAGAGATAAAATAATAAAATACTTGGTGCAAATAAGAAAAGATACTAAGCTGAAGTTTACTTTTGGTTCTTTATCATAACTTTACATTCAATACAGTGGTATTTTTATGGTATTCCAGCTGCTCATTATTGTCAAAATATTTCCTGACTGCAAAAGTAGTCATAACTTAAGTATTATTTTCTTGGAGAAAAGGTAATGATGACCATGAATAAAATTATTAAGTTATTTTTTTAGGAGAGAACTGTATTTCAGATGAGATTATTTTAACTGAATACTGTTTTTTATTTTAATTCATGCATCTCACCAAAAATTGGGTACTATATATTCTTTTACCTATTTTGTAACTCATTGAAATTAATTTAAATGATCACTTGAAAACATAAAACAAATTAATGTAGGAAATAGTCATAAGAAATCTGAATAATGACATACCAAAATTATTAAATAGCTTTTGATTAGCAAAACAAAAAAATTTTCACTGCCAATTAGCTAAATCATGACATACGTACCTTTATAGGATTTTTTCATTGTGGTTTTTTTTCTCAGAACTTTTTAGTGCCCCATTGGCATATAATAGCAAAATCTCCAAGACTCTTCTAAATCTTACAGATTCTAGTAAGAGTTTTCTTTACAGAAGTAATCATGCTTTTAGGAATACTCAGTTGTAGTACAAATACATATTGCTGTGTGAAATTATAAAAACAGAAGCAACAATAAAAGAAGAAACAGGTAGAGAGATGCAATGAATAAAACAGTTCTT
This sequence comes from Thryothorus ludovicianus, assembly GCA_013397245.1. Classification (NCBI taxonomy): domain Eukaryota; kingdom Metazoa; phylum Chordata; class Aves; order Passeriformes; family Certhiidae; genus Thryothorus; species Thryothorus ludovicianus. The sequence continues at coordinate 214,816 of VZTB01014391.1, forward strand.
TGACATCTGCCACTCTTGCTGTTTGGAAGTCCTATCTTGAAGTTTTATTACGTTACTTAGAAAGAGCAAGACTTGTACAATTCATTGGACTCATGCCCTGTCATTTTTAAGGGAAGCAGATTCACACACAGGCATTGCTTTGTACATTAATAAATGTGATGACACTGATGCATCATACTTTCTTTTGTGCAGCAGGCCCAGCCATGCCAGACCTGATTGTTCTGTGCTCTTAAGAAATCCTTTATGTAGACCCACCTTGATGACTGGACGTTTGCTTCTCTCATCTCATCTGTCCTGTGCTTATTGCTTTGATTTTTTTTTTATGCCATAAACTCTGTAAATCAATAGGGGTACTTGGGTATTTCAGTCCCAGCATTGTTTCATTGGAATCTATCTATGCTATATTTTACGTATTGCTTATGAAGTGCTTATGGTTTGTATTAAACATACAGTTATCCATATATGCATAAATTCCTTGAGGAATAATATGGACTGCATAAATGTCTAGAATAAATGTGTGAAGTATCTGTTGTTAGGGAAAATTAGGACAAAGGGAACAAATACTTTCTTTTTTTTTTTCTTTAAGTAAGCTCAGGGTATTGCCAAACACATACATTATCTGAAGACTTCCACTGGCAAGAAACAGCAGTACAGAAATGTTATGTGTAGGTTAATGTAAATAGTCTGAAATGTGGACATCATGGGCAGCAAGTTTAGTCTGAAAATGTCTTGGTATACTGAGTTGGTCTTAATTAAGTTTGAAGATTTGTTATCTGTGTATGAGCCATATGTTTGCTTAAGCTTCAAATTTAAAATTTAAGTAAATAAAATTATACATTTCCCATAGAGCAATAGTACTCAGCATTTCTTTTTTTTCCTGTCTAGGCCATATTTGTTTCAATAGGAAAGGAGACAGCTAGGAGCTCAGGGAAAGCAGTGTGCAATTAAATTAACATGGTTATGATTTCTGTAACAGTCTAAAGTACATAGTACAATTTTTATCAGATAAAAAAAACTGCCGTAGTTTGTTACAGACTTCTCAATGCTTGAAGTGAAATGCAAAACTATCATAGTTTTTTCTTTGGAATTTAAACATCAAATAAATCAATAAAAATATTTGAGATTATTGAAAAAACTTTCTTTTCCAGGTGCCAGTTCTACAGATTCAGAGAGTGAAAGTTTAATTTTCAAATTAAAATCTGGAGCTATGCCACAGTAAGTGTGTAAAGCAGTACCAATATTGTGTAAATGTTCTTAATAAGGGATACTGGAAAGTCTTTGGTAGTTTTACGATCTGAATAAGCATCTGGGATACACTTGTGTGTGCCTTGTCTTTTCTGTTTCTGTCATGTGATATAAATGTGTAGTATTATAACTGTAGATTGTATTAATTTGCTTGTTCTGTCAGAGAAGGCTGGCCTTACCAGCCATATTTTATACTGAATATTTGTTCATACCACTTTTTCATATTTAGAAGTAAGTTCAAGTTAACCAAGTTTTCATTTGTAGTCACCCTATCCAGCACCTCCAAGGAAACATGTAGAGTACGACAGTTAAAGAAACAAAATACATTTTAGTTTCATTTTAAATCAGTACTTTTTATTGTGTGAGGAAGTGTAAATTAGCCAAAGGTTGTGTTCTACTCGAGCTTCATCCATCCATCTTGATCTTCATCATTCATGTTTATCTTTCAGTTTATATTAACATATTTAAATATGTAGTAAGTACAAGGTGGCTTATATATTAAAAACAAACACATTCTCATTTCAGAGCCTATAAAGCACTTCCTGGGTTTCTATTTTTCAGGGCCCAAAAGAAAACCACTTCTGTTTCCTTGACAATAGGATCTTCTTCACCAAAATCAGGAGTGACCACGGCTGTAATTCAGCCTATCTCTCTGCCCAGTCAGCAGGTATTTTTAAACACCAATTTTTAAATTAATAAAAGTATTTTAAAGTTTCTTCCAAGATTTGCAAGTCCTGAAAAACTCTGTCATTTTTGGGAATTATATTGTTAAACTATGAACTTACATTATTATATTAAGAACTATGACTTTTAAAAATTAAGTATTTATCCACTGAATGGGACATAAATGTGAATATATATATGGATTCTTATAAAATGTGTATCAGCACAGCATTTGAGCAGCAGACAGATCTGGTGATGATGAAAATTACAGTTTATCACTTAATAGTGACTTGTTCTAGTCTCAAAAGAATGTACTACAAATGAATGTCTGCAATATTTTTTAACAAAAGTTTTACATTTCGTTATTAAATTCAATATTGCTCTAATTTCTTTGGACCTTTTAGAGAAAAATTAACTTTACTATCTAGATGTTAAATATAGAAAATCATTGTTCATTCATTTGTACTAGGTCTTTAATGCCACTGTGGCTTACTTAGAGTTTACATGTAAATCATAAAATACAAACAAAATTAAAATCTCTGTCAGCCTGTACATGGTAATTTTTTTTTCCTTTCCTTAGGCTAACTTTGATAAGCTTTCAGGCATCTGGATTTATTTATCACTGCGTCAGTGAAGGGAAGTAGTAGCAGGAAAAGTAAAAATGCTTCCTTCAGTGCAAAGAATTTACTTGAATCTATCAACAGGGGTCAAATTCTCAAAACACTTTTAGGCAAAGACAATTGGATAGAAAGTTCTCATTGGAAGAATAGAAGCCTTCAAAGCTTGCATTTTGATTTCAGAATTATAACAGATGTCAAATAGTGATGTCTTCCAAGAAGTATGGTAGGAAGAGAACACCATAATAAGACTGTACATGTAGGAGTTTGCATTTTTGCATATATGTGCATATATCATTGAAGCTAGTATTCTTTCCTTTTGATAGCATTGTTGCATTGCTTTGCAGGTTCAAAGCCCTACTTCATACCTGCACCATCTGGATGGGTCCAAGCCTATCTATTCTGCACCTATTTTTACAAAGGTATGTTTTATCCATTATGATCTGTATATTGTACTCTTATAGTCCAAAAGAAAATATCAAAATTATGTATCCTAATGCAGGAAAGTTTGATCATGTTCAAACTTTTCAGTATCAATCACTTCCTAATAAAATACTTTTCCACTGCAACAATGAAGTGCTTATGCATTCTACTAGTGGATTTAAATTAATATTCGGTATGAGTTTGTCTTATGCCCATGACTGTTCTACATTGATAAATCTTAATAAAATATAGCAAGGTAAGCACTAATTACATATAATAGTCTTGACAAAGCCTCATTCACAATAATTTATCTACTGATAAGAACAAATAAAGCAGGCTTTTTAACTCAGATTTAGAAAAAAAATTGTAAGGTAAAAATCATACGAACCACTTAGGTTGGAAAAGACCTTTAAGATCTTCAAGCCCAACCATTAACCCAGCATGACCAAGCCCTCTGCTAAACCATGTTTATAAGTGCCATGTCTACATGGCTTTTAAATATCTCTATGGACTCAACCACTTCCCTGGGCAGCCAGTACTTGGCAACCCTTCCTCTGAAAACAATTTTCCTAATATCCAGTCTTAACCTTCCCTGTCACACCCTGAGGCCATTTCCTCTTGTCCAATTTTGTGTTACATGTGAGAAGACCCCAACTCCCCACTTCATTGCAAATTCCTTTCAGGTGGTTGTAGAGAGCAATAACATCTCCCCAAGCCTCTGTTTCTCATAACTAAACAACCCCAGTTCTCTCATCTGCTTCTCACAGGACAGGATTTGTGCTCTAAACCCTTTACTAGCTTTGTTGCTCTTCTTTGGACATGCTCCAGAACCTCAATGTTTTTCCTGAACGGGCCAAAACTGAGCATGGTATTCGAGGTGCAGCCTCACCAGTGCTGAGTACAAGAGCCAGTTCTTTCTCTAGTCCTGCTGATCATACATTTTAGCAAAAAATTTTCTATTCAGAAAATTCTATTCACTATTTCTTAGGTAACTACTTGAGTCAATATGTATCTCCATGTTCATCCTAAGTCAAACTTAAGAACCAGGAATTAGGTAGCAGCAAAAAGAAGGATGGCATGCTTCCCTGATCTATAAAATACAACTTCAATTGAAAATATTATTTCATTGCGCCTCAAACAATGATTTCCATAGTAGTAATTATTATTTTGTCACTATTTGTTGCAGCCAAAATGAAGTATTTCTGGTTGTTACTTCAGGAAAACATTGACTAAAAATTAATATGGATCAGCAAATAGTTTTGCCTAGAGATAAGAGTAGGAGTAAGCAAGAGTAAGCCCTGCTCTCTACAGTGTTCTAGCTTGGCACAATCATATTTTTGTCTCATGTCAAGAAAGGTTGGGTTCTGTCCCTCATAATTCTGCACCCATGCTGCAGGGTCACAGAAGGAAGGGTGGTTTGTGGAGGTGCAAGAGATTAGAGAACATGGTTATCACAAGGTTGGAAGGTAGGCAATTTCCAAGTAAGAGTGGGAAATAGGAGAAGTCCATCCCCATCCAGAAACTACCAAAGTAATCAAAACTCTGTTATTTCTTCTTAGTGCTCATATCTCTTGTCCCTGATATTCATTATTAACTTGCTTAAGACAGCTGGGACATACCAAACCAAAAAATCTAATTAAAGAAGAAACAAACAAGATATGAACAACAAAATACATACTTCATCCAGCTTCCTGACATAAATTTCTCCTCATACAAAATTCAGGGAACAGCTGAAAGATTTTTAGGATTCCATGTAACAAAATTCTTACATATTTGATTAACTTGAGATCTATGAACAGAAACTAGGAATAACTCTGAGCTTAGACCTAATTTCCAGTACTTCGCTGCATTAAGGTCTAAAACTTTGTCATTAAATTGCAAAGGAAATGAGACAGCCACTGCAGAGTAAAAAAGACTCTTTGATTTATAATCTTAAAATAGATAACAAAGATAAAATAGTGGCTATCACCTGTCAGTTCTGTTACTTAAAATATTTTTTCCCTCTCACTGCAGTTCTACATCGAAGCTCTAGACTTTTCTGAAATTTTTCACACGTGTACAAGGATTTATTACAGCCAGAGTACTGTCTCAGAAGCTATCCATACACTAGTTAATTTATCCTAATCATATTGGTGTCATCTAATTTTGCTTGGTTTGTTATATATGGCTCAGATGAAAAACAGCTCCACCTTCTAGTGCTGGACCTGAAAGCAGCTCAGCTACTTTCTCAAGATTAAGTCAATCAATGTGTAGTTAGTTCCAGAATTTTCATTTCAGTTTGTGGAAGAAGAATAAAAATGGAAAGCTCAAACTGCAGCAATCTACTTGTGTTAATTTGAGGAATTAAATACTTCTGCACTTTTCCCATCTTTGGTCTTTTTAAGAATGTATTTTTAAATAACCTATTCAATAATATTTAACTATACAGATGTATTAAATTCAATAAGAATGAAAGAAAATATCTACAAAATGCCTACAAAAATGTAATGACATAATAAAATAAAGTTAAATTACAAGGGGAAGAAAAGAATATTTTTAAGAATGTAAAGTGCTCCTGGTTTATTCGGATTGTGATGCTTTTATTTCAGGAGCTGCAAAATGCCACAGCATCTGAAGGACAAGTTGTGGTATTGGAATGCAGGGTCAGAGGACCCCCTCCCATTCATGTTAAGTGGTTTCGACAGGGCATTGAAATTCAAGATTCTCCAGACTTCAGAATTCTCCAAAAAAGTAAGGCAATGTCATCGTTTAACTTCAGCCAGCAGTTGAGGACCACACAGATCCTCATTCACTCATTACACTGGGGAAGTAAATTGGAAAAATAAGAGTGAGAGAACTCATGGCTTGTGATACAGTTTAATAGGGAAAGTAAAAAAAGGAAGGCAAAACAAGGAATCTTTTCACTCCTTCCCATGGGCATGCACTCCTTCCTCATTCTGAGGAAAAAAAGGTTCCATTACCTGTAAGTTGCTTGAGAACTTGAGAAGACAAACGCCCTGACTCTGAATGTTGTCCCTTTCTCCTTCTTCAGCCAGATCTATATGCTGAGCATGATGTCATATGGTATGGAATATCACTTTGATCAGTGCAGCTTGTTTGTCCTGGCTGTGTTCCCTCTCAGTTCTTTGTGCATCTCCAGCCTCCTCACTGTCAGCAGTGAGTGCTGCAAGTAGCAGAAAAGGCCTTTATAAAAAAGTGTCTCTGTGTTACCAACACTGTTTTAAGCACAGATCTTGAACACAGCCTAATATGAGCTACTGTGAAGAAAATTAATTCTATCCCACTTAAAACCAGGACATTTTCCACCCCCTTATTCCTTACCATTTATGTCATGCTCGGGTCTCACGCTAGCCAAGAGATCCTTGTGAGCCACCATTTCCTATCCTTTGGTCTAATTCACAGATGTCATTCCTTTAGTCTGTGCATCGTCCCTGTAAAATTTCACAAAACCTACTTTGAGATCAGTTAGTCTGTGTCTTTGGGCTCCATCTGTTACTCAGGACAGGAGAGGTAGTGTGTTGCATGGATTTACTGAGCACCAAAGCCAGCCCAGGCCAGGTCATCACTGCCCTTGCACTGCTTCTTTAGATGGCATCCCCTCAAATGTTTCATGTTGTTCCTGGTATAGTAATTCCTATAACATGCAACTCAAATCACAATTACAACAATTTAAAGGTATTACCATTACAGTCTTCACCCACAGTCCCACTAAACCCTAGAATTTGGTTTAACATTGCAATTAACTCCTCTCCTTGTTTCTAGCCTGGCTAGCAAGAAGAGGTTCAGGCTGTCTACACTTCAGTCAATTCCAGATGTACTGGATATCACTCCAAGTGAAAGCCAGCTTGGCCTGTGCTCTGCTGCCAGAGGAATTGAGAAAAACACATTAGTGATGCCAGTTGTGGCATCCCACTTGGCTGCCTTTGACTCCAGTTCATTATGAAGTTCTAGCACATCTGTCACAGTTGCACGCAGGCAAAACCAGCTCAGGCAATAATCTAAAGTGGCTGCTTTTAATACAGGATGGAAAAAGATCATGAAATTAGTCTGTTGTGATTCAGTTTTGGACAGAGTCCTTTCCTCTTCCCATTTCGGTGCTAATGGCTAGAAGAAATAACTGAACTGCTGCTACTGACAAGCAATTTAAATCTTTATTTTTTAACATCTACACAGATTCTCTACTTATTTACAGTATTTCAGTATAATATGCTCATTCAGTACACTGATATTTATTAATGTAATCTCTAA
>VZTB01014392.1:0-45959 GCA_013397245.1 Thryothorus ludovicianus
TCTTGCATTTTGTTACATTTCAGCTGCAGAGGGTGGCTCATCCCACCCTCACCACTTGGACAGGCACCAAAACGACACTGTAGGCACCACAGGGGCTGGCAAGCTGATAACCCAAACAACACTAACACCAGACATGTGAGTGTGTGTGGGATGCCTTCTGTGATTGTCCCACTCCCATCTCCACGGAGCTCCCCAGCCACAGGGAGGGGACACAGGGGCCCCAGGACACCCGACTGCTGGAATCCAGGAGATCTCATTTATTTATACAACAGCATTGCACTCCCTTGTCAAAGTGAATTGTGCTGTAAACATAAAAATTACTCATTTGTCTAGAGAATTAATGAAGATAACTAATAAATGGGGGAATCTGACATGAGTGATATTTCACCTCTACAGTCATTTTTTGCAACTAACGACCCTATAATTCACCTCAATGCTAACAGAAACAGGAAAACCCACATTAGATGCAGCCAAACCAGGTACCATTAAGTTCAGTACCTTCCAGTGAACTTTGAACTTTTTGACAAAGCCCCTACAGACAATCCAGAAAGCCAGCAGGAGCAGTTTTTTTCAGCTGTGCCCTTAGTGGGAGAAGTCTGGGCCATCACATCCTGCTCTTGCTCCAAGCACTTGGGAACTGCATCACTGCATGTGCACATCCATCAGGGAGTTCAAGGTGCTTCTTCTCTCCTCCTTAAACATCCCAAAGCCCCCTCACACTGACTGAGGGCTGTCACTGACTGAGGGGAGGGGAGCTTTTGGGAGCTTTCCACCTGCCAGATGGCTCCACTTCCCCCCGCCAAGGCAGCAGCCACAGCTTACCAGTACCTTCACAAACAGGCCAGCTGTTCAAACAGCTCTTCCTTTCAGCTGCTTCTATTATGGGATGCATAGGTCATTTTGATAATCAAATTCAACCTGTTTTTTCAGAAGTATTAAGAAGCCTGAGATTGAGAACTCCAACCACCAAATTACAAAAAGCAGCCATAACTAGCAGTATTCCAGCTGACTTGTGTGCAAAGCTGAGTCATTGGCTTCCTTGTGGAGAGAGATCTGATGTGTACCTTTGTACAGATGCCTCGTACACCCCACTATCTCCAGCAACGGATTCATCAGACACTGCAGCTGACACACCCGCCACCTTCAGCGCCGTCCCTCCAGCTGTGCTCAGACCTAGCAGAAAAGCACAGAGGAAAACCAAAAGCAGGTGTTAATGAAAACAAACTGCCTGGAGGAGCAGCAGCTTTTCTTCTTATCCTCCCCTTGAATTGCATTTTTTTCCCCAGCCAGGTATTGTTAAGAAACAGCACAATTCTGAAGACAGAGGGGACACAGGTAGTGCAAGCTAAGCTCAAAGGTGGCCTTGAAGTGAAGGAGTGTGCCAGACTGCCTTGGAGAACAAAAAGTACCTGGAAAACAGGAGGAATAGACTGTGTGGTGGAGTTGAGAGAGGCCTTTACTGCACAGTGAGTGCCCATTTTTTCCCCAGGCCCTGCATCAGTGTGAGGCTGAGGTTACACAAATGCTGGGCCCAGTGTGTTACAGCTGCCTGCCCTGGCACCTCCCTGGGCACAGGTCCTTGCAGGAGATGCCAGGAGAGGCTTCCAAAGCCCTGGAAAGGCAGGGAGGTATCCATGACATGATGGGCCATGTTCAGAAGCCACAGGACTTCTGAATTCTAGTGAACTTATAAATATGACCCCATAAACCAGCTCCTACTGCAAGGCACTCATAGGCAGGCAGCAATCCCTCTGCTCCCAGCCACCCAGAGAGCAGTGGCTGGGCAAGCACTGCTGCCAGGCTCTGGAGCATCATGTGGAGCTGCATATCCCACCTGCAGAGCTTATACCATGTTTAGCTTCAAGAGGGGAACAGCAAAAGAAACACCACCTAAATCCAAAATGTTTGTGTACACAGGAGAAAAGGCAGATCCAGAAAGACCAGGTCAACTAGCTGAACATGGAGAGAAAGAGAGTTATAAGATTTAAAAGAGCAGTCATATGCAAAAGTACAGGGAAAAGGAGATAGGGAAGAGCAACTAAAATAGGTGAAGCAAGTTTTGCACAGTTTTGCAAATTTATCTCACATAAATTTCTTGTGCTTCAAAACAGGGAAAGATTCTCCCTGAAAACCTGCAAATTCTGCATCTTTCCACTTGAACATTTCAGTGGAGAGGAGCTGCAGCCAAGAGTCTGGAGAACTCCATCTGCCAAGGTGGCTAACGAGTGCTGGGCTGTACCCAGCTCTTGGCTCTCATCCTCAGGGATGTGGCAGACCTGCTCCAAGAGTGAGGAGGTGCCATGTGTCACCCTGGGAGCAGCTGGAACCCCACAGCAGCACAGCAGTACACTCCTCTCCAATAGGCTTTTGTTCTTCAGGAGAGGTTCTTCTTTCCCATAGACTTAAACAAGCACATGCCCCAAAACCAATAAACAGTTTCCAATGCTTATTTTATTTATTACAAAGCAAGTTTGAGTTTTAGTTGGTTTTCTCAGGTTTGAGTTTGTTTTTTCAATTTTTTTTGGTGGTGTTTTCTTCACAGTCTCACAAAGCCACTTAAAGAATTAAATCCAGCTTTGAATAAACTGGTGGAAAAGTGTGCAAGGGTTATGGAATACCATAAGGACTTGTAAGGACATAAGGACTTGTAAGCCAACAGTAGAGGGTGCTGCAGGTAACCCCAATCCTTTGAAACACCTGTGCCACTTCGGGCCCATTTATCCAGGGATTTTTTGACACTACCACCAAATGGCATTTCTCATCTTGGTACTCCCAGGGAACCCCTGGACAGAAACAGAACGTCCAGACCTTTTCCCCATAGGCCAATCCACATGAATAGAAGTTAGCACCTGTAACACAATGTATGCATCATTAACTGAAACAAATGGATCCATTTAACACTGGCATTCCCAGTTTAATCCATCTCCCTGCTGCCACGTGCCACAGCCAGGCCCCTGCAGCAGTGTGGCTCATAAGCTGTGCTAGAGGTACATGGGCAGAGTCAAAACTTCCTCCCTCAATGCACCTTCATGCCTCCTAGTCCGTGGTTTTAGTAGGAAAATAACTTCTTCCCCACTGGCTGGCTTCCTAAATCTGATTCTTTGAGTTTTACACACCAGTGCTGCTCTGGGAATCCTTTTACAGGGACTGGCTCACTGGGAAAGGCACTGCAGGCTGGCTTCCACACACCAAACCTCTCTTTCTCCCTCTGTTCCCAATGCCAGGGAGTCATTCCAGCCCAGAAAGTCTCATTCTTGACCACCTCCCCCATGCACCTCAGGGCCAAGGGCGTGAATACAGAATGTGCACAGCAGTGAAGTGAGTTCTGCACAGCAGAGTGCTACAGTGTAAAGCTGAATAAAGATGAATGGTTCCCTGACAATGATTCCAGCCACCCCTTTCCTTACTGGTTTTGCAAAAGACTTGGAAAGCTCAGCCCTTTCGTGCAGCTAATTAACACAAAATTTGGACTTTCAGTTTTTAGTCTTAAGTCTTTGAAGAGACATCACACTAATAAGAAAGTTTATGGAAGAGTTCAGAACAGACTCAATTCTCCTCCATTTTTCCAAGCAGGTGGATAACACTTCCTGTGTTGTTTCACCTGTTTTTCCACTCACATGAAGAATGTGAAGCTGGCTCTTCTCTTCCTGCCATTTTCCCTCCCAAGGGCCTTGAGGAGCCAAGTCATGCACTGTCCTCACATCCAGACCATTTAATCAGAGAATGCTGCACTCTGCCAGATTCCACGTTTTGCTTATTAGTTTTTTGTTCATTTGTTTCCCCTAAATAACTCATGTGTTCTTCAGGTGAGAAAGGCAACCTTATTCCAGTTTCAAAGCCAGAGGAGGCAGCAGCAAAGCCCTCAGATACTGTTCAGCTCTGCTCCAGGACACGTGAGTGTGCTTTGCCCAGGACTGACCACCCCAGAGCCAGCCCCTGCACTTCGGGTGTTGCACTGAACCCCCCACCCCCAAAATGCCTGAGGAGTAGAATCTCATCTCATTATTGCCCTGAAATAAACTACTTATGGTGATTATTTTGTCTGCTGACTGGCTAACAGCAGTAATCACTTAATCTGCTTAACACCTGAGCTTTCACTTTAACAGCCTTGGCAAATCTTGAAGAGCTAAAAAGGTTAAAACTAATCAGTGCCCAGTTCTAATAAGAATAATTAGTGTTTCCTACTCAAATGCATAATACCTCTTGCTTGTAGGAAAATGGTAGCTCAAAGGGGAAGGTTTGCACTTGTGTTTTTTTATTGTGTTTTAAATAGTGTCAGCTTTCTTAATGCAGAAGGCAGTGATAACATGGTACCAGTTCCCTTAATTCACACAGGCTGTTCAATCATCCCACAGAAAACAGAAACAAACTGTACTGCTGCTTCATAGGACTACAGCTTGCAAGTTTATATTGCCTTTAAAGCTCTTCCTCACTGCAACTACAAATGCAGTCCTTTCACTCATTGGAGTTAACCCAACTACATTCACAAGGGCTTCAGACAGGCCCTAGCACTGTGCCCTGGCTGTGCCAACTGCTTTCCATCCGCTTCAGCCCCTCCATTCCAAAAAAGGATGAACCCTTCCCACTCACCAACAAGCCATATGCATATATGAGAACATCCACTATCTCTAAATGTCTTATTTTATCATGCTTACAATCTAAACACGTTTTTGTTGCTAAGAGACCAAAACAGCAGAATTTGAACACAGCCTTGACATGTCTGCTCAGCTGAAATTAATAAATTCATTGCCACTGATTTACTGGGAACCAGAGCAGGATCTCATGCACACCGAGGTGGTGGAGAAGGATTATTATTACTATAATTTGTTAACTATTAAGCTAAATTGTTTTTCCAGCCCTCCTGAAATGCTTGGTCAAAAACTTTGCATCAATATGGCATTCTGTGTGTCCCAGACCCAAAACAATACAAACCTTCTGGATTGTTTAGTGCCAAATCAAACCAGGAATCCCACCACGACCATTTATATTTGCACATGAAATCCCAGTGATTTGTGTACACATGCATCTGTGTACAATAAAAACACACCTAAATCAGTCTCCTGCAAGACTCATTAGATCAGTATTTTTGTGTACAAATTTAAATACCAACCCTCCCTCCCAAACAAGACAGAACAGAGCTGAAAACATTTTTCAACATAAAGATAACAAGATGACAGACAGGTTCTGAAACACTTGCTTCTCGATGCTTTATGAACTACATTAAATATAAATGCATGCAGTGCATGCAAGTCTTTTCTTACCATACCTTGACCTAGATGCTTATCTCCTGCTCGAGGCTCTTCCAGTCTACAGTTGCCACTCCCAGTGTTTAGGGTGAGTTCTGACAGATTTGCACTTATTTCTGCATCATCAAAATCCATATGGCTTGAAAAGGCATCGCCAGTTAGGAGTGGGTCTATCACCAGTGGAGAGCAAGGTGGGGATGGAGAAGAGAGAGATGACCTTGGGGACAGTGATGTCATGGACTTGGGAGTACCAGACAAGGACCTCAGAGCCTGCATGCGACTCGTGGTATCTGCTTTTTGAGTTTTTGCTACTTCATTCTCGTGAATAGTGGTGATACAGCCTGATGGCCTAAACCCAGTGGCTCCTTCTAAGAGCAAGTCAAGCTTGTTCTGATATTCCGAGTCCAACTGCTCCAGCTGCTCCAGGTGCTCGTAGTAGAGATCAGTGAAGCTGGCTGAGGTGGACGAATCCTGGCTGGAGGTGGCAAGAGATCCTCTGCTAGATGCAAGAGAACCAGGGCTGCTGCTCGAGGAGAGGGAAAGCATGCTGGTGGAGAGACTGAAGGAAACAAGTCAGAAAACCATGACACTGTATCTTCTGATTTCTCAGGAAAACACTGCAATGTCACCCCATCTCTAAGCCCACAGGGTGCTGCTTTGTTAGCTCAGGCCACACGCATTAGTCCCCAGGGCAATGCAGAACCACAGGGTACACAGCAGAAACAGTGGGTCACTGCTCAGTAAAACACTGTCAACCATACACATTGTTCTACTCACCATAACAGGCTCCTAAGAGCCCCTGTTTAGCCAAAACAACTCTAATGAGCAGTTTCAAACCAGTTACAATTAGTGCCATCCCCCCCACCCCCATCTCTCTGCAAAGTATCTATGGCTCCTGTTAATCTCCAAAGCAGACCACAAAAACCAGCAAGGCCCATGCAAGAAGATGAAGTTATTGCAATGAACTGTCTGACCATATGGAAATTTTCTTCCATTTGCCTCAATCTTGGACCTGCAGCCAAAAGGCAATATCACAGCTGCCTGGAACTGGCCCTCAGAGATCACAACAGCCAGCAGTTCCCAGAAAGCTGTCAGGATTTATCCATGTGAAAGACTGCTACATGGAATCCAGGGCCAAGAGAGCAAGGGAAAAAGCTGGGGCTGGGCTGTGAAATCAATTCACACGCTTTATTTATCCCTAGAGTTCTAGCTTCAGAGCATAACTGACAACAAAATTAATTTTAAGCAGGTGCTGAATAGAATTCTGTTAAGATGAGAAAGTCCAGACACCACAGCACAGTTCTCTGCTCAGGAGACCCAGCAAGTATTCCAGTGGTGACTACAATGTGTACCATCTCTAGAAATTCCATGTAAACCAACACTCCTGCTCTGCATATTGAACACCTTGGTCATTATTGACCCTCACTTCAGATAGGGATTAGCTATTGAAAAATTTCTGAATATGTATAAGTGGCTTAAGTTGCCTCACTGGAAAACAGTGAGACATTAATAAACCTAATAATCCCTTATTTATTATTTATAGAGTAAAAGCTGGAAGCTACATTTGTATAATTATGTCCATGACCTTATGAGAAAAAGGCAAGTATGCTGTATTTAGTATAATTCTGGCAGAAAATGTCTTCTGACAGATGTGCACTGCATCACATTTGTTCAAAAAAGCTTCTGATAGATGTTTTTGCATATTGGCAGTATATACACGTCTGGTGAAGCCTAATGAATTAACAGCTTTTCAGTGTACTTTACTATGAAAAGGGAAGGGTTTTAAATTAATCTTTTCCCTATCAAAAAACTAGGCTCAACTTCCTTTTTTACATGCCTTTGAATGCCAGACATTTTGCATTATGGGGTTAATAACAAACACTTATTCTTATGAAGGAGCATGCCAAGAACACTGGGCACACGGTTAGGAAGAAATTAGTTTCACATGCTTCTTGGTCACCTCAAAAGATCCCTAATCACCTAGGTGAAATGAAAATATGATGCATTTCCACTGCATAAAAGCCTCACAGATAGCTATTCTCCATGCTGGCTTATTTACATGTCAGTCTTGCACTATGATTTCTTTCCAGTCTTTTCGGTGTCATCTTCACAAAATGAAACAGAATCCAAGTGGAGCAGAAGCTACAAACAGAGTAAATTCAGTACACACTGGTAGGAAAAAACCTCAAACAAACAAAAAAACCCACCAAACTTTCTTGCTACCAGAATGATAAAAATACAGTTTTAGCAAAATGATTTGGCCTTAGTGCCTGCAGTCATGCATTAGTCTGGAAATAGCAATCCTGTGTTCTTCCAAAACTACAGCCTGAACTAGAAGCTCTTTTCTACACCATATGAGCCACAATAGATTCAGGGATAGCTCTATATATTGTCCACATTGCAAGCAACAGAACACTTGGAATTAGAGAAACATGATCACTCATACATTAATGTGTAGTTGCATTAGTGAGATTCACTCCACTTGCTGCCTGTTAAGCTGTCTTTAACATCCTTTATTTATGAAATACTTCAGGAAATCAAACTTTAGTGAATATTTCCCAGCTATCCCTAGTCACTGAAATATTACTGAAATAGAAGGGACTCTGCAAACTGCTGCTTTGTGACAGAGGCACCACCAGGAGCTTGTTCAGCCCACTGAGAAGTGCCCATCTCCACTGACCTATGATCCTAAGGCTTCTCTCTGCACTGGCTACTCAGGGCCCTTAGGTCACTTAGGCACTGAAAGGCCTTTTAGGCCTCAGCTGGGAGCAAGAATTGTTAGCAGAGAGAGGCAGTGGCACAATGTGCAGCAAAAGCACCCACAGCTTCTGGAAAGGGTCACCTACCTCTTCAGCTGGGTGTGCAACACGGCAACCAGCCGTGTGGTTTCCTCCAGCTCTCGGACAAGCTGATTTCTTTTGCTGTTCAACTTCAATCTAGGAGAATATCAAAGAGACAAGTGAGCTAAAGCAGCATTTACTATTCTAAATAACGAGTAAAGGAAAAATCTACTTTTTTGCCGTACAATCCTATGAATGTTGATTAAGAATACACAGGACAGAATTTGGTCAAGATGTGCAGGTGTTTACCAACTTTAGAAAATTTTAAAATGCAGAACTCAGTCCTGAAAACACTCACAACAAGAGAAAATAATTACAGCTGGTACCATAAAAGTTAATTTTTCTAGGATCAGCTCAAAAGAGCTGGGCAGGTTTTACTCACTATACACTATTGCATTCCTGTAGTTACTGTGCTAATAAAAGTATAAATGTCTTAATTTCCTCCCACTAAAGTCTACGGATGATTAAGGGTTACTTGATTTAGTTATTAACCATCTCATTACAGCCTTACATCATTGGCTTTAGCAGTCTCAGCTTTATTTCCCACCTGAATTGGTTTGAGACAAACACATATGCACGTGGATGCTCACACCCTAACTGAACAGGCCTCTGGACACAAAATCCTTCCCCATAAATGTGTTATGTCTGTGGCACTCTAGAATGTGACCATATTCCCTAAAATCCCAAATGAAGGTGTTCACCTTATGGCAAGACCAGAACCATTTGTCAAACCAGAGATACTTCAGGCAGGTAAAAGTCTCACAGCTGAGACATTTACATTTTTTCCAGCATGATAAAACCATGAAAAGCTCATGTCTAAAATTGGTGTCATCTGGACATTGACCACACAGAAGAAATGAAAATATGGAGCCAAAGAGAGAGTGAATGCAGTGTGCTTATTCCACATATGTTCAAGAGACTGCAGCTCCCAGAAACACTGCTGAGCCACCCTCATTAATACACCCAGACTATAAAACACCTGTAGGCAATGCCTAATGCAGTGTTCATCCTCACTGTTCATTCCCATGAGATCTCCCCCTGCAACACAGGTAAAATTAGGGAAGAAAGTTGGCATTTTTTTCAGCTAGTTTAGATTCACAGGATATTCCCTGCAAGCCCCACAGCCCTGTCAAATACCAGATCCTGCAGGAATCACATACAAGGATGCTCAGAACAAACAGCAAATTTAAGAAATTTAAAATTCCATCTGCTGACATTTACCGAGGCCCAGACTGCACAGCATGTGTAGAAGCTGCTGTGAGGTGCTGGCTGCATACAGAAATGTTTCACTACACTGGGCTATTTTGAGCATCCTTCACATTCCCATGAAGGATCCACCTGGTGCACAGCAACCTTTCCCCACCAGCACAGTGAGACTTGCAGATGGGTTATTTGGGAGATGAGTTCAGAACTTTCTGAGTAGAGTGTCCTGGGAATGTGGGGACACTGCTGTGGGCAGTCAGCCAGGGGATGCTGGTGCTTGCTCCCAGTTACCTCTTGTCCAAGGGAAAACTGCCCACTAACCCACCTCTCAGTGAGAGCTTTGCTCTGAGTGTCTCTAGCAGCCTGAAGGTCTTCCTCCAGGCGCCTCCTCTCTGTCTCCAGCCTCTCCACCTCTCCTCGAGTCCATTTTCTGGGGCTAATAAATCGCATTTCTTTTAAGAGCTCCTCCTTCTCATTAATCAGTATCAGACGATCCCGCTCAGAGTCCAGCACGCCAGGCCAGGCCTCGCTGTCCAGCTTAGCCAGTTGGATTTTCAGGTTTGCTATTCTGCAGGGGGGGAAAAAAAATGTAGTTATTCCCTGAGGGGTGCCTGATCTCCTGCTCCAGACCTGCAGAGGTGCATCAGGACCAACCACACCTCCCACAGCCCTGAGGAAGGCTCTCAGCTCCAGCACGACCACCCTCATGTGCCCCTACCATGGTACCAAGTGACAGCAGCACTGGGATGTGGACATGCAGAATGGGATTTTAACTCAGGCTTGTTCACAGTGGAAAATGAAGTTTCTAGCTAATATGCAGCGTCCACCAGTCAGGGAGTAATAGAATAAAAATTCTGGATGTCAGAAAAGGCAATCAGATATACTATAGGTGTTTCATATGCATTGCAGCTGTGACCTCAGAGTAGTTTGTGTGGAGGGTATGATGTGATAATTACCTACTCTTTCATCACTTTTATGGAAATAACTGTGTACTCCTCATTCAGATAAAGATCAGTGGTCAGTCAAAAGCTTAGAAGGTCTTTTTTTTTGTCTTTACAATGAGGAAGTTGATCATATCTCCATGCTGCTACTGCAAGAATCCACCTGTTGATTCAACAGTAAGCATTCTGGATACATTAAGGAGCTACACTCTTTCTAGTGCAACCTGCACTTGGGGACGTGAGGAGTTGGAGAGGCAATGTGATCCCACCAAATTCCAGAGCTGCTTATTTGCATCAGAATCAAAGCCTGTTTTCATTAGAAGTATCATTCCAGATTTCAGTTGGAAGCCTGTATCACCAGTCCTTTAGCACCACACCACCTCAGCTCAGGGAAGAAGGTAATGAATAAAAGCAACAGCAATTCAGATGGAGAGTTTAGCAAGAGCTTTGACTGACAGAGGAGAGGGCAGCTTGTGGCAGGTAAGGAGGCTGCTCAATCCAAATATCTGCCTGTTCCAAATTCCCAAATAGCTGACCTGCTCAGGTAGGTCCACAAATGGTCGTCTTTGCAATGCAACATACAGAGAGAAGCAGAAAACCAGCAGCAGGCCAGGATACAGAACCAAGGGCAAAGCTTCCCAAAGGAAGCTGCTTCCTTTGCACTCATTAACCTACAACTCCTCAAGACCCGACAGGCTGATCCTGGTAGTTTGATGAGAAACAATAGTACAGATTAATCTGAATTAGAATAACCAAGGACCTGTGTTTCTGAACTCGCACAATCCAAAAAATCATGTGGGAAGCAGGGAATGGGAAGGACAGAATGGGCTGGAAAAAAATTTGAAAAACTTAGAAGACAAACAAGGAGAAAAAGTATTTTGCAAGATATTTGCAAAAGAAAAAATTGACCTGCCTGAACATCAGAGAGGCAAGGTCTATGTGCCCCTTCATATGATGAACTCAGGTTAATCCCTCACTTGAATTTAGCAAATACAAAAGAAATGGAAATGACTTGTAAAATGAACATCCAATATGCTTCTCTCTTTAAAATGGGCTTTGTGATCTGGTGGCAGATTTTCTGGATATAAATTTGGCACAGCAAATAGTTGCAGGTACTGATCTGGATTCATCTCTCTAGAATTTGGTTTATGCTGCAGAAGTGCAGAGGATGGTGTGTGCTTCCTCCAGAAAATCAGCACACAGGCAGGCACAGAGCAAATTCAGTGCCAGCCAGCAAAATCAAAGTGTGTGGAGTAAGCAGTAAGAGGCAGATCTGGGCAGCAGCAGCAGCTACAAGGCTCCTGAATGGCCTTGAAGAATAAAACTTTGTATTCCAAGCTCCAGAGGCCAAGAGAAACTCAAGTCCCAAGAGAGCCTGTGAAGGATTAGGCTCACAAACACTGACCTGCCTCCTCCATCACAGGAGACAGACATGAGATCACCTCTCTGAAAAGAAGCATCACTTTCTGTAAACCCATTTCCCACAGCAGGTTTTTTACTCTAAAAAAGTTCCATAATTGACAGATATTCAACTCAACTATTTTTAGGTCGTCTTAAGAGCTGTTTTGTTTTTGAGTGCCTGATTAAGTGCAATACTGTGCTCCAACAAAGAATTAACAGTGGCATTAATTCATAATCCAAGAATTCCTCTGTGCATTTTGAAGGGATATGAGTCTAAGAGGATTGGCTGGCATAAATCTGATCACTTTTGGCACACATTTGCATGGATGTGGCTTTTCCACTGGAATTTGTTCTCTATGCATTTCCGAGTCTAAAAGCTTTGTTAAAGTAACCTCCAGATTTACCTTTGGTACATGATCGTTATTTTCCCCCTTCTCAGCTAAAAGGAGGTTTATTATTCTATTTTTCCAATAAAACAGCACCATCACAAAAGAAACACATTGCAGAAGGTCTGCACTTGGCTGAACACCCCAGCCCTTCAGCATTCACTGAGTCTGAAGTGCATCAGTGCTGAGCCAGGCTGGGCTTGCAACGCTGCCCTCAGGTCACACCACCTTTCTGAATGGCCACCAGACTGAACAAATGCAGAACAGGAAGCTCAAGTTGTATTCAGCTGTTCTCTTTCTACCTAGAAAAGGCAGTTGGATGATTTATTCGTAATAACAAGACTCTTTTTTGTTAATTAGGGAAAGTTAGTACTTTCTATTATTGTGCAACACAGGCATGGAATGTAAAATTTTTAGTCTCTCTGGAGATTGTCCAGAGCACATGCATCTCCACAGGAGCATACACTAAGATGGGTATCTGCAACCAGTAATAAACAGTCCTGTATCAGATAAACTTCTGTTCTTGAGGGAAAAAAACCCACAAAGTGGGAGGGGTGGTTTAAAAACTGACCAGCCAAATACCCACCATGTTTGTGATGCTGCCTAATGTGACACCAAAATATTTCATTTTAGGAAATTCATTTTCAAAACCCATATTTCCAAAATCCCTGAGTTACCACCAGTCACACAGAACCCAAGCTGAAAGTTTAACTGCTGAAGAAATTAGAACAGTGCAGGGTGCAAGTGAGTTACTGCTACATGTCTGAAGTTGTACAACATAATTTAGTTGTATCTCTAATTACTTTTATGCTGCAGCAGTTATCTCCTTGCTGAGATGTAGCAATGACAACCTTTTTGACATGATACCCATTCTCAATTTTGAATATAATTAAACCAAACATTTGTCACTGTGGCTGCTCTGTGGCTTTTTTTTGGGTTTATATCATCTGCTCTAGAGGTCTGTGGTCTGCCTGAGGTATGAAAGGAAGGGACAGTGGTGAGGAAGGGAACTGGGTCCTGGCAGCTCTGGTGTGGTGAAGTTCAGTCAGATATTCACCCACATCTGAGCTTTCAGTCTGGTCCACAGTGATGGACAAACTGCCAGAGCCTGTGTTGTAAAGCACCAGCCCCTTACACTGCCAGTAATTCTAAACTAATTAATATGGAACCATCTTGCTTTCAAACCTTAAGTTTTACCTTTCCAGATCCTGCAGGGCTAATCTAACACGTGTATTTCCATCACTTGGTTCCTTCACAGTTTGTGCGTGGGCAAAGTACTCAGTCTTCCATTGTGTTTTTGGAACATTTAAATGCTGCTGTGGGGACAGGAAACACTTCTAACATCACAAGGAAGAATTTTCACAGGAACAGAAGGTTCCTTGTGAGTCACTATATCCATAGTATTGTTCCAGCTTTAAACCAGTCGAGGTATTTGTTTCTGCAGCTCCTACTAAATACTGTGCCAAAACCACAGTGCTTTGATAGCTGGAGAACTTTTCATTTAAGCATCAACTATTCATGTCCATTTAGATCCATTTTTCCTCATGATAATGTTTTTTAAACCTTGAGAAAAACCTATAGATAACCTAAGAAAAACATGGGGTATGCCTCTTCAATCTGAATGTGTAAAGTCAGTGTGAATTAAATTGAAGCCTTCAGCAAAGCTTAAAAGTAAAAGGCAATTTTAACACTGCAAAATTAACCCCTGCATCTGAAGGAATGTTTTTTTTTAATGTTGCTTTTAAAGTCATTGAATGATTTAAAGGTAGTTTGGCAAATCTTGGACTGGCAAAATAAACAGTTATGATAAAATTGCTCCACCTAAGAAAAGAAGTATAAATCTATATCAAAAGCAGTTGGGCACTGATAACTGCCACAGACTTATTTCATGTCACTGAGAAACAAATTTTATCAAATTTTATGCCAGCAAGAAACATGGCCTACTGGCCATGCAAATACACCAAAATGAGAGCATTATGAGTAACCTCAGCCTTAAGGCTCTTATTTCTAACCAGAGGCTGGAGAAAAAGCCTTCTCTTTACATCTATCCCAAGCACAGATTGTACCATTCATTTGAACTTTGTTCTTCTGGAGCTGCAAAGTCCCTCTAGAGCAGTTAAAAATGAGGAAAGTCACCCCCAGCAATGGTTACATCACTGAACAAAGACTAGGCCAGCCAAAGTCTAAGTAATAATTCTTGGTGGTTTTTCATTTAACTATGAAGTTGTGCTAGCTATTATCTATTAAAAAGTAAATCCTGGAAAGCTTTTGCTTAAATTGGCCTGTTAAGTAGATAGAATTTTTCTTTTTAATCTAGTCTTCATTTGTCTGAGATCAGAGGGCAAAGGTGAAAACTTACATTCTTACAGATAAGCTTTGGAATTGCAGCCATTGACCATATTTTGATGTAAGGTGTTAACAGAATATACATTTCTCCTTATCACACTTGGGCATGCAAGCATTCATTCATTTCAAATAAGGTAAGGAGATGCCTTGCAGTACAGTCTCCTTATTAGGAATGGGGAAGCACTAGCAACAGGTAGCAGAACCACTTATGTCTCCATAGGTGTGGCCAGACTGAATTCTTTATGCATTAGTCATGCCTTAGTAATTTCTAGGATGGTTATTTATTTCTTGAAAGATAACACTGCCCCAAAAAGCCTGTTGTCTCACTGGCTCAAAAATTGCCACATTTACTTAGCAGCAATGCTGGGTTTCAGTCCGGTGGCACCTCTTCTAGTGAAACTTATCCTCAGAATGAGCTGTGTGACAACCAAAAAGGGCAATGTGCCAGAGAATTACCTTCTCTTTGCCTCTTCATACTGCAGCCGTAATCGCACCTTCTCGGCCAGCTGGTTACTGCTGCTGCCAATAAACTGAGACAAAAACATCAAACCAGCAACTTAGGAACCACTCCTCTTTGATATTTCCTTGACACTGCTACTACTGACACTTGATCTTGTCCAAATCATTTCGTAGTTAAAACCAATCACAGAACAGGAACATACTGCATTCAAATACATTGTTCATGATTTCTTCAAATTCTTAAACCCCAACAATACACAAAGGCCTTTTCTGGCCTAGAAAAAAGAGAAGCTCCACCACATCTGTCTTAGGCTTCTATTTCTGTGAATACACAAATACCTTTGCAATCCCTCATCTTAAGTGCTCTTGGCATCTTTAAGTGCTGCACTGCATCTTGGTTTGGATGACATCTTGCTTTGGCTGTAAAGTCTTAGAGACAAGAGACATCCCATCATGCCCAAATCTGCAGATCTTTACTGACATGTGTGGCCCTGACTGAATGTGGCTGCAAACCCTTAAGTAAAGGTTTTCAGGAGAGGCTCTGTGCTGTCCTGTGAGAAATAAGATGCACCCCCTGCACTAAATGAGGTCTTACCAAAGCTGGGGCCAACCTGACACTTCTGCTCTCCCTGCACGTGTGTGACAAGGTTTATGAGCACTATAACTTTGGTGGAATCAAAACATCTGCACATAAGCTGTTGTTCTCACTTGTAACCCAGGGAAAGCCAAACATTCTTAGGGGAGGAGTCCTGGTTGGAGCTCAGCCCATACAGACCTGCTGAATGTTTCTTGTCTCATAACTTATCACTGCTATAAAGAGCTAAGGGAGTATTTGTATCACAAGAAGCCACATTTACAGGCAAAATCAAACTTTCTTCCCTTTTATTCCTACCTGGGTTGGTCTGGTAGATACAGTGTGGGGAAATATCAGGTTGCCCTTAGAGACACATTAACAGTGCACACAAAAACAGAGTCACACTGCAGTTTAAACCAGGAGAAGTTATGATTTCACAGAAAATTGCCCACGCTTGGAAACTCATGGTTCTACAGGCAGTTCAGAGGAATGTCTCCATGTGCACAAGGCTTCTCACCCATTACTCACATTTCCTGAAACATCTGTCTGGGAGCTGACATCCAGGTACTGCCGGGGGAGCAGAGGGCTGGAGCTTTCCACAGACACGCTGCTGGCCCACAGCTCTGACTGGGATCCTCTGTCATTCACAAAGCTGTCTTTTAACCTGGCTAAGCTCTAAAACCACAAAAAAAATCATGAGGTGAGCTCAGTTCTGCCCGCAGTACCCCAGCAGCTACATAACTTTAGCCTAACCCCATGACTCAGATCACACCATGTTTGCTGTGCCCACTCAGACTCTGCAAACTCGAGGGCAGCCGTGGCTGGACTGGATTTTACACTTCTCATTTCATCTGAAGGACTACAAAGGCTGCTGTCCAGCCACAACACAAAATTAGTTTATGTTAATAAGACTCACAATCATGTATCTGAAATACAACATACTTAAAATGACTTCTCAGAAATTCAATCTTCTAGCAATGGTGACACAAAATACTATAAAAGTAATCTTGTTTCAATACCTGAATGAGGTCTTGTTTTTCCTTCTCCCCTGATGTGATGGCCTTCTTGAGAGCTTTCATTTCACTTAAAATGGCTTGTGCCTCATCAAGTTTGTAGCCACCTTGAGTATCAGACATTTTCATGTCAATTCTGTATAGAAATTTAAAAAAACCCGGTAAGTTAACACTTAATTACACCCAGTTAATTGAATCATACTAGATGAACGCATCTTGACATGGATTTTTAACAAAAACACTCTCCAGAGTATAACAAGGACAACAGAAAGAACAAAGGACCCCACTCCCCACTGCCAAGTTACTCCACTCAGCAGTACATTAAGCTTCAGAACTCTGACTTCAGCAATATCATCATGCCTTTGACTCCTTAGGGAGGACAAAGGTGCACACAAACCCCCCAAAACAGTGTTAGGGCAGACTACTGCTAGCTGCCTTGTTCCTAACCTAGAGAGGATCAGCTTAACCATCTATGAGAATTACCTTATTTTCAGTCATGATTACAAAAACCAGCCACAGACTCACATGCAGAGATGTATTTGCTTGCACAGCCTAATGACAACCCACCTCATCCTTCCCTTTCCTCAAAGAAATTCTAGCAGGGTTCACCCTTGTAATAAATATTTATCTAAAAGATGTCAGATGTCCCTTCACACAAAGGCAAGTACCTGAAACTTTTCCTCCCCTTCCACTCCACCTCCAGTTATTCCTCAGTGCCCTAAATCAATGGCTCTTATAATTAAGACAATGGGCTGTAGTGTCATCCATATTGAGCCATACTGAGTAAAACAGAATATCAGTTAATTGATGAGATCCTGGTTCAAAACCTTTCTGCCATGAAGTCAGTTCTAATGTGGACAATCCCATGCAGGCACTGATTCGAGAGAACTCCCCCATGGCTGTGTGCTGCTTGCAGCCTAAAGATATCATCAGCAGCATCTTTCAGCTTATGTTATTTAGGCAGCTATTTATAAATATAGTGGGGGATGCATTGCAAGCCAGAAATGTTCTGAAAAAAGAGATCTTGAGAACACACTTACTTCTTCAGTGTTTGAAATCCATGCTCTTTGTACTGGAGCTCTTGCTTCATGTGAGCTACTTCTCTCTTGAGTTTATTAACCTACAGCAAGGTGACACATTTAAGAATGCTATTTTATATGAGTATTTAGATACAGTGCTACCCATTCAACTCAAATCTTATTCAATGTAGACAGCATTCTAAACAAAGTTTCCAGGCAATCAGCTCATCTCAAGAGCAGCAAACAGCCCTGACTGCCTCCTCATCAGGACTTTATCACTGGCTAGGGCTTTATCCAGTAGCTGCTATTACACCTCTTAACTAGGGGCTCAAGGGAAGTACCAACCACGTAAGTGGAAAAGTTGAGAAAAATTAAAGAAAAACAGCAATGAAACACATGTCAATTTTGCTCAGAAATGTTTAAAACCTTCCCAGTCTTTAAAAAAACTCCTTAGCATCAGGACAGGAGTTACCCTGCATCAACTGCACCACACTCCAAGCCCCCCAGTGAAAAGGCCCCACTGCACAAATAACACAGCAGGATGATAATCCATATTGTAAATCCACTGACCCTACAGCTTGCTGTTTTATATTCCTCCACAGAGGCCACACTGACCTACTTTACTTTAGCCCTTTCTTCCTCCCAAACTGAGCTGTGCATGAGAGCACACCCTCCCCTGCTGACAGCCTGCACTAAGCCCTGCACACAACAGCTGCCAGTCCCTGGGGAGGACCCACAGCTCCCCAGCACTGCAGCAGCCAGCATGCAGCCCCACGTCCCACAGCCACCCTGCACTGCCAGCTGCCCAGCCAGGCTAAAGACTGAGGGGAAAAAAAACCCTGTTTCAAATTCCTAATACTGCAATGTTAGAAAATTCTGATAAATGACCTCCTAAATGGCAGCATTGGCTCTTCCAACTGCTTTGGCATCTCCTTTCAGTATTTGCCATGAGGTCTGAAAATATCTGAACATTACCCATGGCAAGCAAAGGTCCTACTCACCCTGGATTTTGTAGTAGCAATCTCTGCTTTGAGGATCTCGGGGTCATACTTGGAACTTGATGAGGAGCCAGAAAGCACTGGAACAAATACAGCAGCCAGTTTAGCAGCTCTGCCTTCCTCCCTGCACCTTTACCAGCCCCACCACAGATCGAGAGCTCCCATCACTCCTGCACACCCAGACCTCCACACATTGCTGGTGTAGCTCTGTCACCCAATTTCCACATCTCACTGCTCAAAGACAGGGAAAGGCAACAGTCCACTCATGCACTCCACAAAAAGTATAGACTGAAGGGGCCAAAGCATGTCCTGCATCTCCAAAGCCTGGATTTGTTACAGGTTAACACACTTAGCTCAAGCTCCCAAACACGTTCACTCCATTCAATAGTGTGGCTTCCTGCATTTCCAAAGGCATTTGACAGAACTGAAGGGACAGGCAATGCATCAAGGTTTACTTAATTATTTTTTTTCAGACTTCCTCATTGAGCAAACAATCCACTGAATGTTTAGAAACAAAGAAAAGCAAAGAATGAGAAGAAACTGAAAAATGTGATGCAAGCCTTTTCACAGCCTTGAGGACATGACCAACCATACAATGTGTCACACCAGATTAAATCAATGTCCCACTAAGAGCAGAACTCTCTTCTCAGCAGCAGTTAAACCCTTCTGCCTCAGAAGCTACAGAAGCTCCCCAATGTGCAATGCTGTTAGAGGCAGCTGTAGGCAAGGGAGATATTTTGATCCTAGCAGCCATCAGTTTATGCCCTATGAAACATGGGAAAGCATTTCTAGTTATTTCTGTTTGGTTGTATTTTTCAAGACAGATCCCATCTCCCCCATGTTAACTCATGTTCTCAGTGTACTGCTCAGGAACACCAGCACCTGGGTAGAGCACTCCTAAGAAAGCAGCAAACCCAGCTCTTTAGAGATGAGGGACAGCATCCTTGCCAAACAAGAATCCTTCAGTTGACAGAAAAACTACTTAAAAAATTCGAACACCAGGCACAGGATTAGCCAGTGGAATTCTCCACCATCACACATAACTCACAAGAGTGAAACAGGGGGAGGTTCATGGCTGGCAAGAACACAGAAAATTTGCAATACTGAGGATTATAACAAAAATTCTGGAATACATGCAGGAAATAAATCCTGTTCTGGACATTTTCCAGCTCCTAACTAGTACCAGTAAGGAGGAAATACAGCATTCTATAAACATTTCTGCACCAAAGCTTTTAGTGACATTGGTACTGATGTGTGTGTGACAGAGAATATGGAGCACAAACTTCTTCACATACAGAGAGAAAATCCACCAGTGGTGACTTGGAACAGGGCACAAAATACAGACCATCAGTTCCACTAGACCATCACTCAACCACAAAAGGGCTGGGAATACTATCCAAGATGGACCTGGCCCTGTTTCTGTACTTTAAACAGGGGAATCAAGGAAAATACCATGTAAGTTACCTTTTTCACTAAGCTAACCACCACATTTTTTAGCATTTGTTGAAGCCCATGCAGAAAATCTGCACCTGGACTCCAGTGACTGAGCCACACACAAGAGTGTTCCATAACAATCAGCCTTTACCACACAGGTGCTGGGGGATACCATTTCTGGAACAAACTGATCAAACGTGAGGAGTGACATGGCACAACACCCCAGGGCTCCATCCAAGGACCAGCTCCATGCCTTTTACAATCCTGCTGGGTCCACAGCTGAGGAAATCACTGGTTAAGAGCCCACTAACTACTCACAGCTGGTCTGAGAGCCCAGTTTGTGCTCCCAAACGTCGTGCAGCTGCCGATACTCCTGCTGGGCCAGTTCAAGCCTCTGCTGCTTCACTTGATAGATCTCCTTCTGGGCAGCAATGGCCTCCTGGGCCAGCACCAGGTAATCCTTCAGCATGTGCTCCTGCTCCCGCCTCCATTGCACCCGAGGGTCTTCTATCTGAGTCGTTTCTTGGAGACAAAACAGGAAGGCAACATCAACAGAATGCAGGTTTGTTCTGCTGCTTGCAAAAGCTCCACTCTTTGTGACGTTTTAAAATAGTCTCTTGCCCCATCTCTGTAATAAAAAAGTTGAATAAAGACATTTTCCTTTTTTCTAAGGAGGTGACTGTTAATCCACAATGAATTCCAATGAGTTCTGCCGTCCTGGATAGAACAATTCACAGCAAAACTGTCATACAACTCTCCAACTCCTCTGCTGCTGAAGCCACCCTTGGTTCTGGCTTTTTAAAACATCCACCCAAGAATATACATACACAGCTCTAGGATACTGACATTGACTGTTAGACTTATCTTTATTGCAACTGCTTTATAACATTACTAATAAAATACCTCTACTGTTTTCACTGAAAAAAAGCTTTCATAAAATATCATTGCCACATGCCTGCATTACACTGCACCTGACAACATGAAAGCAATTACAACTCTACCCATCCTCTTCAGCTGCCAAGTGGCTTTTATTACAGAGGAGAAAGAAAACATGCTCACTCAGACTCCAGAGGTAAGTAAAAATAAAGTCTGATTAAATCACAGATTTGTGAAAGCATCTTAAATGACATTATATGAACAGAATCTCAGAGAGGAGTAAACATTTCCTTTAGGGAAAGCAGGCACAGCAGTAAATGACTGAAGGATATGGGAGGTGGAGTTTAGGGTAACACAGGGAATGCAGTCATGAGCAGTTACAGCACTTCCATCTCCATTACCCCAACACAACCAATACATTGCTTTCTAGGTTCCTAATCCTGAAAAAGGCATAAGGTCACAGCTATGCAGCTAGTCCTGATACTAACAAGGTAAATTTATTGTCAGTGTTTGTCTCTGCTTTGTGAAGAAGTGCCCAAAACATTTTTAATTTCTATTTCAAGGCTATTACATGATGTTGTTTAGAGCAGGTTCCAATTTTCAGTTGACCAAGTGGTCTGAACTGTCTAACATGCTTGAATAAGGATGCCTAGTTACCACATAATGAATAATTAATAGAAAGGACTTGCTTGAAACTATCAGTGGGAATCTAATCTGCATATCTTAAGAGCCTCTTTAAATATTTAGTAAAAGCTGCCAGAGTGGAAGGTATGAGCAGCTCTTAAGTGAGTGGGGCATAAGACTAACAGTGCAGTGCACAGGATGTGGAGAAGTTAAGACAATATTCTTAGCAGCAGACTGGAAATAAAGGGGCTTACCCAAGGGAGGGACACTCTATCCTTTTCACAAGCTGTTCATGATCATGCTGAGGAGAAAATTAATTGGCTACTCCAGGAGTAAGTTGTTTTTAACAGTATCTCAAGACCCAAAAGAACACATGGCACTTCAATTTACATGGCAAAACTTGGAGAAGCCACAAAATGCAATTAAAAAACCCCAGTATAGATTGTAGAAGCATTTCAACAGAGTCCTTTACAGGTCCTGCAAGCAGATATATACATATTTGAGCTGATATAATACTAAAGCTAGACCTGCACCCAAAAAACTGCCCCAAAATAATATGAGGGAAAAGCAGCTGCTTGTGCCAGCTGTAGGTGCCCTCATGGATTGCACTGTAATCTTAGAAGGAGCAAAAGAAAGATCAGGAGGACACAGAATCTGTAAGACTCTGACATCCCCACGCCCCTGACTCGATTCTTGCCCCAAATCCCATTTTCCAGACTACCCACACCCAGATGAAGTAACTGCCTTTTCTCCACAGCTGAACCAGAAGGAGAAAGTGCTGTTACCCAGGGAGCTGCCCCCACATTCCCAGACATGCAGCCTCCCTGGACACGACTGCAGCCACCAGCAGCTGTGACTTAGGGCTCTCTAAATTCCAGCATAATAAGGATGCTGGCAAAGCACCCGTGGCTCTTGGACTCTGATGCAGGACACTGGATCATAAGTCTACCTCAACATAAGTCTTCAAGCCTGGTTATTTCCAGTTTTTCCTTAGACTAGCAGCCCATTTTTCCTATAATCCCAAGAAGGGTGGTGGAAGTTGCTGCAGGAAAATTCCTCTTATAAGCAATGAGGAGGAAGACTGCAAAAGCCTCCAATCCTGAACAGCTCTGTGAGGGGATGAGGCACTGCCAGTGCTCCAAGCCCATGCACAATCTGACCCAGGGAATGCTCAGAGAGAGGATGGTATTGAAATGCTTTGTGTCCAGATTTATTCTAAATACTCACCTCAACCATTTCAGTAATCAAAGCACTAACTGTAACCTCCTGATTGCAGCTCTGAGCTTTGGTTTTCAAACACGTAAAACCAATCAATGAAAATATTGGCCAAGGGCTCTCACTGAGCCCCAGCTACTAAGAAATGCAAAATACCTTCAGAAGTGAGATGAAAGAACTATAGAAATGCAGGCTATTACATCATTTGTTGTCTTGTGAATTCCTAATTTAATGTTGAGCTTGTCATAAATAAATCTGCTTGCTTCATGTTGGAGGAATGTAGACTTACAATGCTTGCATCAGCATCATTTCTTTGTGCAAATCACATTCCAAAGTTCTCCCAGAGAGACACACTCAAGGCTATGCATTAATACTGTATTAGGAATATTCTGGGTACTCAATTCAATTTAATTGTATTTATTTTCCCTCAGAGAGGTGGTTACAATTGTTCTCTAGCTCACTTTTAATGGCTCCTGGCTTTAGATTTAATTTAAGTCTGTCCTTGGGCTTGTTTCTGATAATTAGTCTCACATACTTGTGCAGTATGAGCAAGACCCAACATGGCTCCATCCCCTTCCCACCCTCAGCAGTTCCTTCCTGACAGGGAATCTGCCAGAGCCCTTGGAGAGGAAGGAGGTTTTGGACACTCTCCAGAGGATACTTCAATGAAAACCACAAAGATGAGCTGCTAGATGAGGTTAAGGTAAATGGATGTGTTCTGCTCTATTGTGATTTGGATTAGAGCTGGCATAAGAAACATGTCATGAGTTTGTTCCTCTTCTTTTTAACCTTTTAGTTGAAAGTCTCATTTAAATATTGTGGCCTCTGACATCCCATAGAAGTGGAACTTTTAAAAGGGCACTGTTCTTAAGCAGGTGTCAGCACAGCTGGAAGGCTCCTCCGCATGCCCCTGAATCCTGTGGTGCCTGTGAGTGGCACAGAGCAGGGGTAGCTGCCCCAGACCTGCAACCAGACTTTTGCATGCTCACCCTGCACAGACTCAAATGTATAAACAAAACCACATTTGGTTTGTCCCAACTGCATTCAATCATTTAGGATGGAAAAGGCCTTTAGGATCACTGGGTCCAACCACAAACTTAACCATGCTGGAGTTTCTGCTAACTGAAACAATCCAGGGGTCCAACAGGCTTCCATGTCCCACAGCTTCAGGTCAAGGCTATTTTCCCATTCCCAGACTGTGAAATGGACACCAGACCTGTTCTTACAGACTTGTAGGAGAGCCAAATTTGTGCCTTGCAACTTACCACCTTCTAAAGCAAAGTTTGTCCACTCCTCTTCCTTAGAGATCTCTTCTTTGTCTGATCCTGTAGACTTACCTACCCTTTCCAACTTCTACATAAAAAGAAAAATCAGCATCCTGTACCTCACAGAAAAATACTTAGGATGAAGCCGTTTAAAGATATGCCATCTTAAAATCACAGGATTTACATGAGTTCTAAATAAAAATATTTGTATCACCTTTACATCTGGAAACTTATGATCTTTGCATTGCAGGGGTCAGTGAGGCTTTTTGGGAATAGGCTTTTTTCATTCTGCATTTTTAATACCCAAGAGAAGTCACTAAAGCTTGGAGGGTGCAGTCTCAGGCCAGGTGAAGTTGTGGCAGTTTTGAGAAAGGGAAAGGTGTGAAGATGAAGAGATGAAGGGGGAAAAAAAATTCACCAAGGAAAAAAATGCACCAGACTTCCACATTTTTATTTTTGAAAAATCTTGTAATTTTCTAAAAGAAAAAAGAAAAAAGTTTAAGTTCTCAGTTGCCCTAGAAGTAGATTTAAAAAGCCCCCACAACTTCAAGGCACTTTTGTCTTTTAAAAGTTTCTCTCAGCACAAGTTCAAGCTCCCCTAAAAGGGCCTGGGCATGATTCTGCTGTGAATTTCTGGGCTACAGCTGGAGCTGTTCTGTAAAGAGAATCAAAGTCACTGATTTGTTTTGCTTATTATTTTTTCAGGGGATTTGTTCTAGAATAAGCCATTACAGTTATTCTACCAATGCCTGTAATGATATATCAAATGCTGTATTTTCTTATAAATACAAATGAGCTTACAAAATTAACTCTTTTGGTCTATCAAGCAACCTAGCAAGGGGTGTAAGCAGTGACTTAGTTTGAGGACACAGGACAAAGACCCCATGAGCCTGAACCCTGAGCAGGACACCCCAAGCTTACTTGAGGGTTTTGTCTGCAGCAGAGGCAGCGTGAGCTCCTGCAGCCAAAGGAGCTCATGCTCATTCAGCTCACCCCTGCCAGGGGAATCAACTCAAGACCTTTGAACTCTTTCTGATGGTCTTGCCACAGGGACAAATTCCAAGCTAAGAACAAACTCCAGATCGCTGCTACCCAGCTGGACTCCTCAGCAGAACCAAATCTGACAGATCTGTGTCCAAAGTATTGGCTTGAATGTGGCTGCCAATTTGAACACTGCAACCCAAAAGGTCTCAAATTCCTGCTTAGAGAGGGAAGTACTTTGTGTGATGGATAAGGACAGCATTTGATTTCCCGAGCTGCAGATCTAAAACACGATATTAGCAACTCTGTGTTGTGTGTTCAGTACATTTTAATATGGGCACAAATGGCTCTGCAGAAACACAGCAGCTGTCACTTACTGGTGTTGTGGTCTATGTAATAGACTCCGACCTGAGGGTCATAAGCTTCTTCCCATCCTAAGGGCAGCTCATCACTGATGCAGTCAGCAAAGGTCAGTGGTTTAGTATACCTGAAATGTAAAATAATATTTAGCACAAATAAAAGAACACTCCCACATGCCTGTTCCAAACAGCTGACCAGAAAACAAATGCCACAAGGGCTTCAGTATCAAAACCAATTTCAGTATCAAAACTATTTTAAACTGTTTTTGTTCTTATCAAATACACCACAAACTCTTCTCTTTCTCCACCAGAAGTTAGAGCAAGATGAATTCATTCTGACAGAGCTCCAGAGCCTTGCCCGGCTCAGCCAGTACTTGCTTGACAAAGGAACATTAAGAACTTTGCCAGAAACAATTCCTGTCTCTCCAGTGAAAGAACAAGACTGTTTGCAGGCAAGTCCTGTACCAAAAATATGTAGACAAGAAGGAGCAAGATGAGAAATGCAATTTGCATAGCATGAATAAGTAAGGCTGAACAATCAATAGCGAGTGCTGAGGACTGTGGGACCACTTGTCATGCAACTTCTCTCATTTGCATTGCAATATGCTCTGTTTCATTAATGACAAACAAGATTAGTTTCTCAGTATCAGAAAACGTGTAACCCACTCCGTCCGAACAAGGAAGTGTTTCCACAGCACTGCTCTGATGAGTTTTTCTATTACAGAGCACATCCAGCAACACTCTGAAGGCTTGTATGGCTAAACACAAAGCTTAGAGTACCCACTCCTTGAGTGACCCCACAGATTTTAATCACCGAAACCATGTCCCTTCCCTCCCTTTGACTCGCAGTTAATGAGGTTCAGCTTGCACCAACAAAACTACAAACCAAACAGCACTGCAGGGAGGCACAAGCCAGGAGGAATTAATCCTGCAGGTGCCTCACATGCCCAGCTGCCAAAAGCACAATATGCCAGAGGCCCAGAGCTCCATCCCACAGCCCCAGTGCTCCGTGTGTGTGCAAGGGGGCTGAGCCTGGCTTCCCTTGTGGCAGAGAGCACAGGACACTGTGCAGCAGCACAGTCCCTCCAGGCAGGCACTGAGAGCAGAGGTGTCCCCCTCTGCCAGCAGCACAGCACAGGGAGCCAGAGGGGGACAGGTCTGCAACCCACTGCCAGAGACTGAACAGCCTTACAGCAACTCTTCCCTACCCAAAGGTAACTGAGGAGGGCTCACAGACAAAGAGTTCTACCAAGTTCTGAGCAGACATCATCTGGAGGCACTGAGAACCAGCTGGAACTCCCATATTAACATCTCACAATCATTGTTAAGAGGAACCTTAGGAAAAAAAGCCTTCAGCCAGAAAGGTTTAACATAAAATCAACATTTAACAACTAATATAATTTCCCCTAAATATGACCTATAAGCCTGGCATGCAGTAAGAATGGGGCGGGAACATTTTTGTAAAAGCCATGTAAGCCACTAACACCTCTAATTTACCTGCTCTTGCCTTTCCCTTTCAACGCATTGCTATATGAAGCAGAGTTTCAATCACTATTCTCTCAGAAAATTTCAATTTAATTTAAAGATCTGCAGTGCAGAAGAACTCAGAGCTTCACAACATAAAACTGTGAAACTTTCCCAATAAAGTTTCACTGAAGGGTTCATTTTTGCAGATCTTAATCTAGAGTGTGCACCAAAAGTGTGTTTGTACAGAAAATAAAGATTACCTGAAAATAAAATAGAATCTCAATGCTTGTGATTGCTATCCCTTATCCCATGTTCTTCCCTGTGGATCAAGTTGTTTCCTCAGCCTGAGTACCCAATATGTGCTGCTCTGAGCTGATCAAATCAAAGATGCACAAGGGTAAAAATGCAGAGCAAGGTCAGATACAAGCCACTCTCTGGAGATAACAGAGATGAAAGTGCTGTAGCAAACGTGTTGGCAATATTAAGTTAAACACCAGGGTTAGCACTTTCCCCCTCTCTGAAAATGGCATCTGCTTTTATTTAATGATAGTGGTTCATGTGGAAGCAGCCCAGGTGAGGGAGGGCACAGTGCTAAATGCTGAATGAGATGGACCTGCTCCCATCCCAGAGAGGGACACAGTCATGCTGGGATCATAGAGCCATGGAATATGCTGAGCTGGAAGGGACCCACAGGGATCATGGAGCCCAGCCCTGGCCCTGCACAGACACCCCAACAATCCCACCCTGGGCATCCCTGCAGCCGTGTCCAAACACTCCTGGAGCTCTGGCAGCCTCCAGATCACAACCATTACCTGAGGAGCCTGGGCAGCGTCCCACCACCCTCTGGCTGAAAAACCTTTTTCCTCTATCCAACCTAAACCTCCAGGCTCAGCCTTGTGTCCTTGAGTCTTGCCAGTGGCCGAGGCACAGACCAGTGCCTGCCCCCCTGCTCCCCCTCACGAGGAAGCTGCAGAGCACAGTGAGGGCTCCTCTCCTCCAGGCTGAGCAAACCAAGTGCCCTCAGCCACTCCTCACAGCTTCCCCCCAACCCTTCACCACCAGGACCCTCTCCAATGGTCTCATGTCTGTGTTTATAGTGTGGTGCCCACACCTGCCCCCAAGAATCAAGGTGGGGCTGCAAGGCCACAGGAAGTCCAAGGGGTTTTTCTAGTGCATCATTTGGTTAGAAACACTCTAAATCCTGCTGTGAACTGGTGGCATGATTGCTGTTCTGCCACTTTGTAAGAAGAGGTGCAATTCCACCCTGGCATTGCACACCAGCTCCATCCAGCCCTGCAGAGTGATTGAACAGGAGCCATGCATGTCCCATGGCCCAGCTACAGTGCTCAACATTTTTGGTGAGTGATCCAAGCAAGAATCCCTCAAAATGGAGCAGTAATTAAACCCCTACCTACAGTACATTAGGTGAGGGTGTGCTGCAGACATAAAACACACCTCAGTAAATTAATTTGTGTTACACACTGAGTGGAGTTTCTTGCAGAGTTCTGCTCAAGAATCACACCTAACATTAACATTAAACCCTGCCTTGGTAAAAAACAAAAGCCAGTGTGGAGCTGCACTATCAGTCCTAGGTCTTTGGAATACTTTCATCAGAGAATGGCACTGTAGTGCCAACTTTGGTGCCCCAAAGTGTAACACCAAACTTATAAAGCTTCTGTTCAGCTTTTGTCCAGTCCTATTTTGTTAGAAGCAGCTGAATTCCTTATAAAAGTGCTCAGAAACTGTCAGACTCAATAGGAAGCCATGACCAAGCAACTGAAGGATGCTTATTCCTATTTTCCATATGAAATGCAATGCATGAACTACATCCAGCCAGCTCTTTCAGTTAGAGTTTTGGAAAAAGGAAGAAAAAAGCAAGGCAGGATCAGTCTGCTATAGCAATGACACAAGCCAACTGGAGACTTGCCAGTTACTAGGGCTCAGAAACAGACAATTACTTCACTTTTGAGACTGATATTTTCAGCATATCTCACAAGGAGCACCCATCACCAAGCACAGACTAATGCCATCCGTCCTGGCTGCCCAAAGCTTCCAACTATCCCATTTGTACAGAGGAGAAATCCATCATTCAACTAGCAAACAGAATAATAATTATTGTTATTATAACTATTATATAGTTATAATTATTGTTTTATAACTAATAGTGTAATTCCACTTGTTATAGACAAAATAGCTATATCCCCAAGTAACTGCATCTTCATAAGCATATAATTTACTTTTCTAGGATCCTTTCCCTAGCTGTTGTGGGAAAAACAGGCACAAATCCAAGTAGCAATGGTACAATGAGATGAAAGACACGTAACACGTTGTATAGCAAGACTTTGAATACAGCATAAAAAGAAAAAAGAGATTATTTCCTTGTTTTAAGATATGATTTTAGGGGTTGTTATGAAGACTAAAATAAACCAATTTTCCAGAAGGGATCCTAAAATGCAGTGTTTCCCTGAGCACACTCACAATGACGGATTAAAGAGCAAAAGGAGAAGCTTCTTTCTCACAGCAGGACACGATTTAGTTAGTGCATTACTGCTGCAGAAAACGGGGCTGTTCCTCTGCATGTGGGAAGTTAAAGCTAGGACACATCTGCAGGACTATCCCTTTGAAACATCTCCTTTTCAATTCACAAAGCTTCCTAGATGCCTTGAAAAAAAACCTCATCAGCTCAGTGAAACCACATTACCACACAACAGCTCCTCCCCGTAGCTGGACTCAAAGCAGCAATGCACAAAACTGGACCCCCTTCAGCACCCTGCCTACAGCTAAGGAAGGAAACCTGCAGAATGGTTCGTGCATTCCTCACCCTCCTTCCTTAGGGAAGCCTTCAGAGACACTCACCCAGCCTCCACACAAAAGCAATGCACCCAAAAGTTCAGAAAATCCTGACTCTAGGGCTTCTGATCTCCAGTCACAGAGGGAACCAAGGGGTTAAACTTCAGATGTGTACATATAGCACTGTACATGAAATCCAAATGGGCTCAGTTGAAAGAGATGACACTCTGGGACAAGAGTTTATTTGCATCTTCCAGTCGTGCTCCCTTTGCTCTGACACCCATCAGAAATAAGTTAGACCTGAATTACTCCTCAAGTGCTTCATCCACTTCTAAGCTGGAGGCTGAGCTTGGTATAGGAGCTCTACAAGAGAAAATAGTCTGAGCTAGAGAAGATATTTGTAAATCATAGCCTAACTCTGGCCTTCTAGCTCACCCAAAAGTAACCCATTTGTTCACTTCATATCTCACATTCATCATACCTGTGACTGCCATTCCCCCAAACATATGTTTAAATTGGGGTCATTATTAGGAATATTTTGTATTTTGAAAAAGACATATCAACCTACATTTATCCATTTCCATGATATATTCTTAGCTTCCAGTATGTAATTTTTATATTTCATTCCATTCCATTCAAGAAATTAAAATTTACTCGAACAAGTGCAATTCCTCATTTGGACACCTGGAAAACAGGTACCCACAGCAACCACCACACACAGCAGGTCAAGGTCGCTGCTTCAGAAACTAATCCTGGCAACAGAGGTAAAAGAACAGCATCACCCAACTTCTGAATCTGAGGAGCACCTGACAGTCTTCAGGCAGAGGCAGGATGAGGGTAAAGCCCCTGCTCACCACCAGCCATGGTGAACACATCCAGACACTTCCATCTTGGCAAAACGTTTGCCCACAGTAGCTCAACTATTTGTACAGCAAATGATGTCCAAATCCCACTCCCACAGAAGGAAATAGAAAGTTAGCTTCCTACCTCTATTTTGTAAGTCATATTATTTTAAAATGAGAAGGGTTTCTATATTTCTAATTTTTGATCACCTCAGTTTCTATCACAGATAAAACTGGAAGCCAATGTTATCATGTGCAAACAGTATTAAATGGAAACTTGCTCATCTTAGATTCAGAAAGCCTTTCTATATTCTTGAACTCCACTGTTGTCAATCAAAAACCTCATTACATGGGAAACTGAAGGCAAATAATCCTTGTATAACCAGTTTTTGATTGACAGAAGGTTTGTTAAACACGGCTGTACAGAGGTTCCTGGCGGGAGCTGGAGATGGGTGACCCGTGCCACTTACAAATCTGGAGTTAATACTACAACAGTAACAGAAATCAATTCTGAACTTCCTAAACCAGGAAATGTTGTTTTTGTAATTGCTGCATTTTGGTGTCAGCTGGGGGCCTGCAGCAGTAAACCACGAGCAGCTCCTGGTGAGGCTCAGAGCCATGAGGATGTACGTGCACGTAGGTGGATGTGCCCTCAGCAAACACCGTGCCTGGGTCACTGTGAAGGTTTAGAAACCACCAGGGCAGTGCCAAGCCTCCACACCGTGCACAAACCCACCCAATCCCTGTGCTTGCAGGGCTCCCCAGACCCTGTAACTCAGTGAAGCCATTTAAACAGGAGAGCCTTCCTTTAAAGAGTTCAGGACACATCACACAGCCTGGTATGAAATCCTTCAGGACTCTATGGGCACAGGACAGAGCAGGGGATTTCCTGCAGGGTGCTGTACCCAGAGCAGCAGCTCACTGCACCAGGAACAAAGGCAGCACCTGGATCACTCAGGATATCATGTCAGCTCCTCTTACAGCTACAGCTTGAGCCACCAAACCCTGACAAACACCCCAGCAGCCCTGCTGAGCTCTCCCCTTCCCTCCTGCACTCACAGGTACACAGCAAGTGTGTGAGGCAGACAAGCCCCACGGGCAAGCAGTCAAGCCAGATGACACAGTTATGAGTTATGGCAGATATTCCACTCATACCATTTCTCTTACAAAACCAAACAGCTTTTCAACCCAGCATTTTGGAGTCAGGTTTTATTTTCAGTGGCTTCCATTTTTTATTTAATTTTTAAATTTTTTTTTACACAGCATTTCTTCATTTCTTGTTTGAGTAAAACTCACTACTCACTACGTGCCAGGATGTGCTACACAGACCAGGACAGAGAACGAGCTAAAGGCACCTCAGTTCCAGCTGTGACATCGGGGTTGCTGTGCACACAGAGATTTGAGGAACTCAAACTTCCAGCAGAGCTGCTACTGGAACTCAGAAGGCTGCTGCAAGAATCACTGCCAGGAGGCTCCACACGATGACATACAAGCTTCTTTGTTTTTAATGAGGTCATCTCATTCTCAAGACAGACGATGATTATTTTTAAACTTCAGCACAGAAAAACCTATCACTTTGCTGTAGTCCTAGAAAATTTGTCTGCAATCTCCTCCTCACAAAAGCTTTTAAAAATAGACACCTACACATTTATTACTCAACTTGTGATCCAGCCCTCAAACACCCCAGGGCCATTCGTCACTATAGTAACTATTTTCCCTGGGAACACCTTCTCTCACTGCAGGGAGGATTGCCTTTGGAGGCTGCAGGTGTGGCAGTGAATGTTTCATGATCTTGCTGGCACCCCATCCCCACACACCTGTGCAGGACAATGCTCCCCTGGATTCCCACTCCAACAGCAGTTGAGGGAACAGGAGATGGGAACAGCCCAACAGCCAGCACCCTCAGCAGAGACACAGCAGGCAGCCCCAGACCCAGGGACACCTCAGTGGCACCAAAACCTCACCAGCTGCAGGGCAGTTGGAGGGGGAGACCTCTACACCCAGAGGAGCAGAAAGGCCCAATTCAGGACCACCATTAGCAGAGGGGAACCATGGACAGGAATGTGCTTGCCAGGTTACAAGGAGAAGCTTCTAAAAGTGATCACAGATTTGAGAAGCTTCTTAACTGTACTCCAAGGAGTCAAACCAGAGATCAAATACAACATTTCAAAGTTTGGGAAGGCAGACATCATTCCAAAACCCACACAAAGGCCAGGTCATCCTAAACTTCTAGTTACCTCAAGCACATGTCATTTCAGTGACTGCCAGTGTGTGGTCCTGGTCTTGCTCTGATAAAGGATAACTGGGAAAAGAATTACACTCCTACAGTAAAATGGGGTCAACTCTGAGGAAAAAAGGCATATTTGAAGCTGTTAGTGTAAACCAAACAAATTTGCTTAAACTACAACATAAATATTACCAAGAGAAATGGCTTAAAATAAACAAGACATCTTCTCAAGCAACTCAAACTGCAGAGCTGTTTGCTTTTCAGAAGTGGCTTCCTTCACTGCCTCCTGCATCTTCTCAGCCTCCTGAAGACCTCTTTCCCCTTGTATTTCCTCCTGGCCCCCAGTGCTTCATGCATTGGGCCACCTCCAGGATAAGCAAGTCCAACATCTATCCTCAGAGCTTATTTCCCAAGCTATCCTAATTTTATACATTTTTACTGACATTCAAGAACTCAGTGATGTTTTCTGGCCAGGCCATGAGGGTAACCTCTGTACCTCGTTAGGGTGATCTTGAGATGTGTGCAATTCTCCAATTAGACCCTCTACTGCTTTCACATGAGCAGGTAACATCAAAATTCTTCTTTTATAGAGAAATTAGTCACATATTGCCCAAGTAGATTCTCCACAAGAGATCAGGAGACACAAAAGAAAGTCAGGCACCAATCTGTATTTCAGGTATTCTGAACACAAATGCATTTATACATTTCTATTAGTCAAATAGAGTCACAAAAGCATTAATCTATATAATACATGGTTTATGACCCCACCAGGCACAAAAAGCATGCCTATAACACCAGTGCAGTCAGCTGCTTGCTCGTTCTATCCACCTCTGAAAAGGCCTGCATGTTTACAAGCCCTGCTTTGCACACACTGACCGTCTGTTTGACTGTGTATGTCTTTTCAGTGCAGATCATTTACCTCTGGAAGCAAAGAACAACTAAGTTATTTGCAAGGAGAAGGCTATCAAAAACCACTTGCAGAATTTAGATCATTCCCAGTGATTAACAAACCGGTTCTGCAAGCAGGAGGTCAGTCCTACCTACTTAATCACTCAAATGCAAAAATTCCTGGGATAGTTCAAGGTTAAAAAGTCAGGAAATGGGAGATGAGGCTTCTCACAACATTAACTTGCCAGCCAGCCTCTATATCCTGCATGCTTTCCTGAACCAATTAAGCAGAAAAGATATAAAAGTGTAAGGTACAACTTGGTGAGAAGAGTTCAACACAACTGAATTAAAAACATGCAAGAGCTGGAATTTAACCATGCAAGTAATTCAAACATCTTTAATTTAAAATAGCTGAAATTGGTTTTTAAGTTTGCTTTCAGTTCTTCTGGGATGAAAAGCAGCCTTGCCACAAGCACAGCCTGAGAAGATTAACTAAAGAGAAATCAGCTTTCTCTTCACTTGGAAGCTCACTTGTTCTTGAATAAGGGGACTGGTCACTTCAGAGTATGGGGTAAATTGCCTACCAAGCATCCAGAGCAGTCAGACCAGTTCCCTGACATATTTGGGAGATTATGAACTGGAAGGCTCTGTCTCTGCTCTTACAGCCTGCATTCCTGCTTCCCTGAAAGGCTGCCTAGTGTGGGTGGCAGCAGTTTATATTGGCAAGGTGCCTCAAGATAAGGAGGTGTATAGGACAAACTCCCCCCACAGTACAGCTCCTAGAGCAGGGCACCAATAGCTACTGTCAGAAAAAGATAAATATTTAAGATCTCAGCAAGGTATGGAGTAATTGCCCTAGGTCAGCACTCAGGAACACGTGCAGTGAGCACTGGGCTGACCATCCAGGCAGGGATGAAGGGGAAGAGATTTGGGATTCACTCCACAGCTGGGCTTCACTAGACACTGAATTTACACTTCATGTAGAGCGATCACAAATCTGAATTCTTTCAGAAGAAAAGCATGCTGCCATACTTTTCACTAGAGTGTTCTACCCATGAACAGCAAATGCCTGCTGCCAGCTCCTGTGCCCCTCATTCACATGACTTTTGAAGTGGGAAAATAGACAACCCTAGGGTGGCATCACTGGACTCATCTAATCTCTCCAGTGCAGAAAACAAGCATTGCTAGTATGAAAACCTGTTTGGAAGGGACAAGGGAAGCACAGGAGTTTGTTTTACATGCACATGGCTGGCATGCTGCTCCCTGGCTCACCCCCTGCTAGCACTGGGCTAATTGCTCATCCATACAGCAGCTTTGCTGGGGCTGCCTGCTTGCTATTTTTATATCATAAATGTTCTGAGTGAGTTCCAGAGCTAGCTGATGGTTCCAATCCTCAACAGCAACATCAGCAGGCTCTCTGGTCTGTACCCCTTGCAGGACACAGTCTAGGCAAGCAGCAGGGCATCACCAGAGCATCTTCTGCTCCTTGCCCTCAGTCAGCTCAGCTGCAGTCACTCAGCTCTCACACAGTGCCTGGTTCTGAAAACATTACTGCATGGCTTGATCTGACATCAGCCTGCCCTCTAGGAAATCTGGCCAGAGAGCAGAACCCTGCTACACAGAGGAAACCACCAAGACACGTGAAGGGGCCTCAGGGCACTCACAGGGCCCCATCAATGCCATCAGCAGCACCAAGTATGAACAGGAGTATTTCTGGCTGCCTGCAAGAGTCAGAGCAGATGCCTGGTCAAAATGATGTCAGAGCAATGAAGAATACAGGATAGAATACAGCAAAGAATGCAGAACAAAAATCCTTCTGCTTGCAAAGCAGCTGTGAATTCAAGATACAGAACACTCACCCGAGCACAAGCACTGCCCTGCAGACTGCAATCCATGCCATTCCTTCAAGAGTGGCAAACCAAAACTATTTCAACAGACTCAGCCTTGTGAGTTAGCACTGAGGACAGCCTTTGGAAATGACAGCATGGCAACTCACTTCTGATCCAAAGAGGAGAAAGCCCAGGTTGCACAGCCCTCAGCTCATGAATGCAGCACTGCTGAAGCACAGAAACACTTGGAACTCACAATATGAGCTTTACAGTCTACTACTGTTGCTGTAAGTGTTGAGACAATGTGTTCTCAGATCCTGAAAAGCCACACTGTACAAAAATGAACAGAAATGTCAGAATAAGAACAAATTTCCAGAACAACCTAGTGAGAGTAAAGTTTTAAGAGATGTAGTTAGAAAGGAAGAGTATAAAATCAATAGGTTTAGTATCTTTTTCATTCAAAGTAACAAAACCTTGATTTACCATGTAGTTAAGCCACAAAAAAAACCTCACCAAAAAACATGCCAAACTGTGTTTGTAGGCAGAACTGTACAAAGCACTAAACATAGCTCAGTACTTCACACATTGCAAGGGAGTCGATACAAATCAACAACTATTGAAGGCTGCTCACGCATCTGAGGACAGCAAAAGTGAGATTTGCATCACCAAGTGAGTTTGATTGATTTACTCTCACAAACATCGTTTATTTTTAATGATCCACTATGAATATATTTTGCCAACAGATCAAATTTGTGTTAACATGGAAGTTATAATGCCACTTGCTCTCTTGCATTCCCCTTTCCCATCTATCTTGGGTAGTTTAAAGCCCACTTAACA
This sequence comes from Thryothorus ludovicianus, assembly GCA_013397245.1. Lineage (NCBI taxonomy): Eukaryota > Metazoa > Chordata > Aves > Passeriformes > Certhiidae > Thryothorus > Thryothorus ludovicianus. The sequence goes on from VZTB01014392.1 coordinate 36,061, forward strand.
GTCATCCTGCCAGCTCAGAAATGGCACAAGTCAGCTGAGGATTTGGTTTTCAGTTATTCCTCTGCTCAAAACAGACAGCATTTCTTTCCACTGAGCAGAGGCTCAGCACACATATCACTTTATCACTGCTGCTCACACTTCATGCCCCAGGTATGTGCCACAGACACACCTTACACAGTCTCATTATTAATATTTAGCTACTATTTTACTTTTATTGACCAAGAGCACAGGAACCTCCTTCCTTCCACAATCTTCCCCTTTCCAGTACACCCTGGTGAAGGTGGCTAAACCCACAGCTTGTGTATTTTTGCTGTCAGTATTCCCACTTTCCCCATACATTTGCAGTAAGTACCTCAGTCAAGCTCCTGCCTTGTCTGACAGCAGACACCAGCGTCACTAGCACCATCCCAGCTGTCCACGTTAAACAATGGAGGCCAATCCCAACAAACAAGTTACATTCCGTCCCAGCTTTACGAGCCAGACAACCCCAAAGAGAAAGGCCAGAATGCCAGATTTGTCTTAGAGTATTGTGGCAAACAAAAGCTGAAGGCATGGCCTGCAGCTCAGAGCAATGAAGAAGCTGGCCAGCAAGGCCACCAGCTGTGACTGAAAAAGTGTGTTCACACCATCCTGTGCCGTGTTCAGAAGCAGGCTCTGGACATGCAGCACATTCTCTGTAATCTCACTAGATACAGCACACCCTGACAACTCTGCCATGACCAAACACGACTTCCACAGGAGCATCACAGGTGGTGGCATGATTACCCATGTCACTCCTCAGCCAGCTGACCCAGCTCATTCAACAGGGGAACAATGCTCATGTACTGCAGCAATGGGACTGCCCCTGTCAGCAGGGGCATGATCCACCTCCCTTGGGCTGAGGCCACACCATGCCACAGGACCTAAAAACAAATGTCCCAAGGTCACTAGTACACATCTGCATTCCTTGATCCTCTAAAACTGAAAAAAAAAATCGGAACTTGTTAAGTGAGATAAGGTTTTATGCAAATGCTCTATGCTAAGCATTTAGAAAGGAATTATCGAGGACATCAGAAAATGCCTGAATTCTTCCAGGAAAAAACACATAGTACACAAGGGTATGTTCCTATAGCCATGAAGAAAGACAGCTTTTATTCCATCCTTGTCAAGAGGAAAAAAAAACAAACCACCACAAACCAATGAATTTTTTGTATCTGCTTCCAAAGCTGCAGTGCAGCCTCAGCAACAGAAGTGCCACAGTCAAGCTGTAACAATACTTAGATTTCTTCAGGAATGCAGCATTTTTCATTTTACAGCGCATATTCATAGTAGTAAGTGTTGATTACTTCTTTGCACTGCAAGGGCTTTATCTGTACAGTGTCACTTTCCTGGGACAGGCTTCAGGATTAGAACTATGCAAAAAGCATCTCAGAAAAGGATCAGTTTCTGGGAGATGCAGTCATTTAACCTGAATTAGCATGTGACAGTACAATTACCTGTGCTAGCACAGGGGAGAGAGGGAGAATTGTGTTGGATCCACAGCACAAAGACATCAGCAACTGAGCCAGGCAAGGGTTTGTTGCCCCTGTAAAAAGCATCTCTCCTGCCTCTCCCTACACAGCTTTTCCTTGCTCCTCTTCCCAGACCAGCAGCTCTGCACCCTCCAAGCCCTCCCACAAATTCCTTCAGCTCATGAACAGGGCAGAACAGCACCCAGACCGTTCTGAGCAGGACATTCCCAGCCGGGTTAGGGGCACTCAGCAGTGACAGGGTGCCAGGGACAGGGGAGTGTCAGGAACAGAAGCAGCACTGGGGAAAACCACAAACCCCCTTGCTGGTCAGGATGAGCTGAATGCTCACCAGATTTCTGGGCACCAAACTCACAGATGAGCTTCACCTGCCACGGAATCATAATTAAACCTGGTCCTCTCCAGTGACCCATGCTCTCCAGCTGCCAGAGCTCGCCTTGCTACTGCCTTCAGGCTCATTATTACTTATAAATGCATAGAAACAGCCAACTCCAGAATCTAACCCCTTCGATTCACACAGCCTGAGCCCACTGCAGCCCTCGGGGAGACAGGCGGGCTGTGGGAAGGCATCTCCCGCAGCCGTGCAGCCGCAGCCGTGCAGCCGCAGCGCTCGCTGGAATGAGGATGTTCACCGCACCTTTCCATCTCGATAAGGATTTCCAAGGTCATGCTCGCTCCCCTGCCGGCTCCAATGAAATCCCAAGCACGCAGCCCTGGGCCCCGGTGCTGCTGCAGACCCGGGATCTCCCGGACCCCGGCACCAGCTGCCGCATTCCTCCGGGCAGAGCCCGGTCCCGCACCGCTCTGCTCCGGCCGGGCAACCCCTCCCGCCGGCGGGGCAGGGTCGGGAGAGCTCTGCTGCGAGCCTCGGCACCCCCGCCACCAACGCTCCTGATTAAACACTGCGGGTAAAGCCGGGTTCCAGCCCGGGCCAATGCTCCCGTGGTTGCTCAGGCTGGGGAAGCGCTTGGCTGCATCATCTGCGGAGCCCATCTTCAAGGGCACTGCGGGGGGACTGCCTTGGGGACAGCCCCTGTCCCCAGAGCAGCCAGCCAAACCAGCCCAGCAGCCAAGGGGAAGAGAAGAGCTGCTGCCAGCCCAGGGCTCAGGCACAGGCAGAGGTACTGGGCCTGGGAGCCCTTCTCCTCCGGGCACAGGGGATGGATGCAGCCCCTCTCTTGTGCCCAGCGGTCATCACTGCACGCACACAAGCGGCTTAAGGACCTGCATACACCCCCTACACCACACAGGAGTTTTCGGGAGCTACTGGAGAATCATACATGCTGCCAGCTTACAAAGCCAGCTAATTATACAATCTGTTAAGCATGTATGAGCACACAACAGTGCTTTGAGTCATTAGAGGACGGGATTTATACTTCACTGCACGCATCTTGCTCTTTGTGAGTGCGTGCCTGGATACAGCCAAAACGAACACAAGTATCTGGAATGTCTGCAGCTCGCAGGCCAGCGCATCTGAATACAAAGCTGAGCCCTGCGAGGCTCAGCCTGGCTGCTGTGACCCTCAGTTGCACATATTGCTTCCCCAAAGATGATTAAAATCCTTACTCCCTTTTTCACCACTGAGCATCTGGAAGCAGACTGCAGCGTGATGTTTAAGCCATATTCTGAAGCTGTGAGAGGGATGTTAGGGAGGACACGGCAGCAGTGCAGGTGATGGGCTCTGAGGACAAAGAGCTCACCATCAGCGCCCACGGCGGGGCTGTCCCGGCTTTACCCCGGCAGAAGGGTCGGAGGGACCGCGGTTCCTATGGCAGCAGCCACTCACTCCTCGAGGGCCGAGCCCATGCCAGATGGAGATCCCTGTCCTACGTGTTTGCCAGACGGAGCATGCTGCAGCACTCCAGAAATGTCTGTTCCCTTCACTCATCACCAGTTCATTTACCGGTTCTGCTCTCCCCAGAACACCCCAGGTGAAGTCACAGCGGCTCAGACCAGGGCTCCCTTCCATGCTGCATGTGGCCAAACCATCCAGGGGCTTTTTATGCAAAAACTGAGAGCAATAGCTATGTTTTTCACGGATTATATTATATTTCTGGCAATTCTTGAATTTCTTCTGCTGGGGATTTCAATTCAGCTTCCTAAATCTCTAAACATCCAACATAACCTGCTGATGAACTCTAACCACCCCAAGTGGCTTCATCCACACAGCATGGCTCCCTCCTATAGACAGCCCCATCCTAAGTAATCACATACCCACAGCTTATGCTACACTTTCAAAAGGATGTACTTGGCATTGGATATTCCATTTTTACCATCTATGTATTGCCATATTGCCTATTATTTAATGTGAACTCCAAAATAGGATTTTAAGCATTTGGTGCATAACGCACAGAATATTATTTTGAGGCTCTGTAACAAGTCAAGCCAAAGCACCTCCATTTTCACATGTTTTCCTTCCCTGGAAGTTAAGGGAAGCAGCAGAAGGCACAAATCTGTAAGAGTTTCAAGCTTTGTCTTGGAAAATACAAGTTGGTCAAAATAAGTTCTTAAAATCTAATAGAGGCCACACAAACCTAGCACAGTAGGAAATCACATTTCTTTGTGTTGAGCCATATCAAACCCCAGCTCCTGTTCATCTGTAACAAGGTATTTTCCTTCTCTCAGTTTTCAACACAGGGGATGTAGTCAGGAAAATATGGTGAGCTCTCCTCATAATAATAATCCCACCTTGTAAAGCAACCTAGCAAACAAGTTGCAGGACCTGCAGGTGCTTTAAGGCACAAGACATTTCACTCCTGAGATTTTCTTCTGGGGCCTGGAATACCCCAGGTCAGTAGTACCTTCCCCTGAAATTTAGAAAGCAAGGTTCTGAAAAACACACTACTTCAAAGCCCGTCTTCTCTATGCATAATCCAAATTTTTTATAGCTGACATTGTTAGAAAGACATTCCTGTCCAGCTTACCTCAGCTGTGCTTTCCTTTCTTCCATCCAAATAAAAAAAGGAGAAAGCTGGGTTGTTTTTTTGGATTTTTATTCAGACAGTGTAAAGTAGTATTCCTTGCCAAGATCCCTCAGTAACACTTTTTCTCTATCACTATCAGGTTTTGTAGCCTTTATATATGTCAAGGGATAAGAAGCAGCTGAATGAGTCAGTCTGCCTCAGTCAAAACCAGTATTTGTTGCAAGACACTTGAGGTAAAACTGAAGCAGCTGGGGAGGTGGAAAGTGTTATCTGAACACCCACTCCTCTGTGGGTACAGAAAATGAGGAATTCAGGAGTACAGCCTGCACACACCATGTGTGCTGCTCTCCAGGCAAACCACACCAGGCACCCTGCAAATCATCAGTTGCTTGATCTGCCTCAGCTGAAGCTTGTTTATAACTCACTGAAGCTGCTCGAATACAACCATCACCGTTGCTCAAGGCAATTACCTAAAATATCTCAGCTATTCATTTTCATCCTTACGTCAAAGCTGTGTTTAATGGATCTGACACTGTGCCTTACAGTACCCTACACCTGTTATTAAGCAAGCCACCACAAGAGCTTACAGGTTTGAAATTTGCTGCTTAACTCACTACTACTTCACCATCAGCACCTGAATGAAATCCAACTCCCATGCCAGTATTTTTTTTTCAGCAAACAGTTTCATGGTGTTACCCTTTTTATTCATTTCCACCCAAACGCTGATCTACACCACCAGTGCGGAATTCACAACGTGCATATTAACTGACTCCCACCAGCTCAGCTAAATAAATCATTATCCACAGTTCAGCTCACCTGCAAAGATCAAGCTGAAATTCTCTGACAAACAAAGTACTCCTGCTGCTCTTGTCTAGTAACTTTAATCTAATCTACAGACTGATCCAGAGTGCCAGCTTGCTATCAAGTTCCAAAATCAGTGATGAATCTGCAGGACTATTAAAAACACAGACCTTACGAGGAGAGGTGTTTGAACACTCCTGCTTCCCACTAATAATGTCCTTTGTTCAATGTCCTTCTAATAACTGCCAAATCAATGGCATAAACAGATGCTTCTACTGTTCCAAAGCAGGGAAGACAAAGGGTGGTGATACTGCAGAAGCTGCAGTGGTCAGGATGAATGAAACACGACATTGAAATTCTAGCAGCACTTCAGAGAAAATATTGAGTGTTTTGCTAGGCTCCCAAGCAACCACACGCTGAGCAAGGCCAGCAAGCAGGTAAAATGGTGCCTCCAGTTCTGCATGCAGAAGGCACAGGGAGGACATCCAGAAAGCAGCACATACCTTTTCAGGTGTCACCTTCACCGTGTCGCAGCAGATGGAATTACAGCCCACAGCGCAGCACTGAGAAAGCATCAATCTGATATTTAAGCTGTCTGCTTTGAAAGACAAACTACAAGTGACACAGCTGCCTGGCTGAACCCACACTCACCACCCGTGGTGCCAGGCAAGCACAGCACAACTGCACTGACAGCAGCTCAGGAGTGAGCCGTGACTTCCAGGGGAACCATGCTTGGCAGGAAGGTCACTCCCACCTCAACTTGTCACTGCTGCCAGATAGTCCTTGGGCTGTTCCAACCTACTGCAGCAGCAGAAACTGTGTCCAAAAAGAGAGGGAGCAGTTTTCTGCACGCCAGCAAAATCAGTGAGGAGTCAGATGGGCACCCGGGCTGAAGGAATGGCCACCTCCCACAGCAGGATGGCTCAGTCACTCCTCAGCCTGCTCCAGCCCTGCCAGAGGGGCTTGTGCTCAGGCCCAGAGCCAGAACCAGCCTCTAGGGCAAAGACTTTTACTTCTTCCACCAGCAAAATTTCCAATGGTTACAATACTGTAAGCAATGGTTCACTGCACCCTTCTGAGATCAATCCAGAGACAGCCACTTATAGTTACTAAAACAAGGGGAAAATCAAATTCACCTCTCATCTACCCTCTACCTGAATAGCATTCTTTTAAAACATGGGATTTGTAAATAACTTTACCTCTTTTAGCTTTCCTCATCACATATAATAAAAAACACTGGTGTAAAACCAGCTCATACATCTAGTCACAATAACCAGAAACACCACACCTAACACACCAGCTGTTCCCCTGGGTGCACCTGAACTGCTTGATGGGTGAAGTGCCCACCCTACAAAGCCAAAAAGTCAACTCAGAACTCAGTTTAAGGAGAACTGGGTTTGTTTAGCTCAATTTTTTGCTTCTTACAGAACTATATCAATTCATATTCTTCAAGTACTCAGTGCCGTATCTTCATGCCCTTATGTGACCAGCCACCAGCTTAGACACACTGCTGCTGTGACACAGCAGATGATACAAACTCTCAGTGCTCATTGTAAAAGCAACAGCTTTTCAGTTACCTGGAAACATTATTTCAAATCAGCTTTGTACAGCAGAGCCCCCAGGCAGGGAAGGGACAGTGCCTCTGCCACATGCCCCCTGATCACAGCACAAGACAGCAGCAGGGGATCCAGGGCTCTTCTCTGATCACAAAGGAGCAGAAACTACCTGTGACTGAATGAGAAAAACAAGTAAACAGGACTAAAAGGGCAATTTGCTACACCTGTGCCAGCCAGAAAAATGCATATATAGTCCTCAGTGAGTTGAGTGCACTGCTCTGTCTTGTTCAGCTCAATCAAAGCATCCCACAGGTGGGCTGTTACAGAACAGGAGCAGGAAAACTAAATCAGACAACACAGCTTTCAAAGAGGGACTAACCAGAGTGGTGAAGAAAGAACACAAGAACTCTGCTGGCTTCTCCCATCCAGCATCAATGTACTTTATATTCTCCCAACACAAAACTATGTGCAAAGGATGAAGAACTCATAAAGCTACAAAAAGGAGCAATTCCAGAATAAGTGCAAAAATGAGCAATTCCAAAATGAGCCATCAGGAACACCAAGAGAGAGCAGTAAGAAATGTTGTGATAGTCCAGATACAAGAACAAACCAGAGATTTCCCAAAGGGTAGAGAGGGAATTTACCTAGAGGGAACTGACCAGGCTGAGGTCCAGTTTTAGGAGCTGAGAAGAGCTTTAGTTCGTGACTGCCCATACACCAACACCAGCCACCAGAGAGGCCCGGTGCCACCGGGCCACCGCTGCTGGCACAAGCAGAGCTGCTGGTGGCTGCACGGGGACCCGGGGCTGCCCCTTCCAGCTGGGACAGGGCCCGGGGAAGGTGAGGGCAGGCACACAGTCGCACCAGCCCCAGCCTCACCCCACCCGGCGCTGCGAGAGGCACAGGCTGAGCTCTGCTTTTCCGCAGGATGCCGGGCAGGTGCTGTCCCGTTTCAGAGCAGCATTCGGGGCGATGGCTGAGGGCGAGATGAACCAGCTGCATCACCACACCCTGCCCGGGAATGCGGCACTGTCACCGGGCAGTGTCACCGGGCNTGAGAGGCACAGGCTGAGCTCTGCTTTTCCGCAGGATGCCGGGCAGGTGCTGTCCCGTTTCAGAGCAGCATTCGGGGCGATGGCTGAGGGCGAGATGAACCAGCTGCATCACCACACCCTGCCCGGGAATGCGGCACTGTCACCGGGCAGTGTCACCGGGCAGTGTCACCGGGCAGTGTCACCGGGCCCTCACCGCCTGCCTGCAGCACCGCCGGGTGCACAAGCAGCTACCCCAAAGCGGGATTTTCCCCTTTTAGGGGCTCGGAAAGGATGTACTTTGCCTTCAATGCTTAAAGACTTTCCAAAACCTAAAGCATTGGCAACAGTGTATTCACATCCATCTCCCAGTGAAGAACTGAAGCTACATTCTCCAAAGGCAATTCACTTCCACTTGCACAAAGCTACTTATTTAAGACAGCGGCACTCCGAGCTGTTACTAGTTTGACTCTTTGATTACCTATGGGATATGAAAGTTTAGATGAAGGTATTTGACATTAAAATCAGTTGAGAAAAACATCCTAACAAGTTCCTAAGCCTATGTGCTTTTCTTAGCATGACAGGCTTTACAATATTTCTTGCAATTCTCTGCTTCATGCTTTGTTCAAAACTTCCTGATTATACTAATAAAATAATGCCCAAAGCACACAAAAAACCTTTTAATAGAGTCAAAATTAAAGTATCGGATCTATTACACCACCCAGCCTTTCCCCTCCACTGGAGAAGCATTAGAGCCTTTGGACATCTCATTTCAACAAGAAGGTTATTTAGTTCTTGAGTTTGGAGTAAAGTATTTAATCACCAAAGGATTTGCAAATTACACATGAATATGCATGTAGCACTTCTCACCATGACATAAATCCTATTGTATATTTATGAATGGATTGCTTTGCCTCCAGCTTCTACATGTATATAAACACAGGTTTTAATCTTCAATTCCTTCATCCCTCCCTTCTTTTTAAGAAGTTGCTTAAACAAATTTGCATTTTTGGAATCTATTACCTACAGCGTATTTCTTGCCTTTCTTTTTTTTTTCTTTTTTTTTTAAACTCCATAAACCTCCTTCTCTCATCAGGCAAAATGCTTACTTATGAAAGGATTTAAAGACCCTACAAAGATGGTCATAAGGGAAATAAGCAACTGTGTTATATGGCTTGGGAGAGAAAAAGTTGGAGTAACAATCACTGGAAAAAGGAGTGCACCAGATCTGGGAACACAAAGGTATAAAATGACAGACCAACAGCTTGCCTTTGACTGCAAAGCCACTAGCTAGGCAGGAGTAAACCCTCCATAAATATGGAGAATGCAACATAAATAATAAAACTGTTGTTGTGAAATCCCTAATTCATACTGACAGAACCTCATTATTCCCTATACCTCTGAACAGGCATCTGGACCAAAGCAGCATCCCAGCCTGTCGTCAACAAAACCAGGAAAGAGGCACTGCTTAAATTCAGAGATGTTGCCACATAACTGCTGAACTACTCCAGACAAGTAATTCAAACAACAAAGCCTTTAAAGGGCATTGTTAAACTTATTAAACTTTGGTTATTTCATAGCAAAGCTGTTCAGCATTAAATCTGACTGCGAAGGAACACTTACCAACGTGCCACACTCCATCAGAAGCTACTGCCACACGCAGATTTCCAAGCAGAAGGGTTATGGCTGTGAACACCACTTGGGCTGTTCTCAGTTTTGTCACTACACACACACCCAGGAGCTAACTGCACCAAGTGCCCCCTTCTTTCAAGGACCTGGTGCTACTTGGCTCTGGGAGAAAACTGGAGCGGCCTCCAGGCCCCTCCTGCTCCCTGGGGCTGGGGCAGGAGACACAGAGACACAAGGAGACACAAGGAGACACAAGGAGACACAAGGAGACACAAGGAGACACAAGGAGACACAAGAGCAAACCCTCAGCCCCCAACAGGCTGTGAACTGCAGCACGCTCAGCTCATGTGCTCCTCCACCCACCGAAGAATCTTCCCCTGACAGGAGGGGAGAACCCCACAGCACCTCACCCCAAACCCCACAGCACCTGATCCAAACCCCACAGCACCT
>VZTB01014392.1:46697-57050 GCA_013397245.1 Thryothorus ludovicianus
GAGACACAAGGAGACACAAGGAGACACAAGGAGAATGGTCTGCCACAAGAGCAAACCCTCAGCCCCCAACAGTCCAACAGCCAGGCTGTGAACTGCAGCATGCTCAGCTCATGTGCTCCTCCACCCACCGAAGAATCTTCCCCTGACAGGAGGGGAGAACCCCACAGCACCTGATCCACCCCACAGCACGTGACCCCAAACCCCACAGCACCTGATCCCAAACCCCACAGCCCCTGATCCCAAACCCCACAGCCCCTGATCCCAAACCCCACAGCCCCTGATCCCAAACCCCACAGCCCCTGATCCCAAACCCCACAGCCCCTGATCCCAAACCCCACAGCCCCTGATCCCAAACCCCACAGCCCCTGATCCCAAACCCCACAGCCCCTGATCCCAAACCCCACAGCCCCTGATCCCAAACCCCACAGCCCCTGATCCCAAACCCCACAGCCCCTGATCCCAAACCCCACAGCCCCTGATCCCAAACCCCACAGCCCCTGATCCCAAACCCCACAGCCCCTGATCCCAAACCCCACAGCCCCTGATCCCAAACCCCACAGCCCCTGATCCCAAACCCCACAGCCCCTGATCCCAAACCCCACAGCCCCTGATCCCAAACCCCACAGCCCCTGATCCCAAACCCCACAGCCCCTGATCCCAAACCCCACAGCCCCTGATCCCAAACCCCACAGCCCCTGATCCCAAACCCCACAGCCCCTGACCCTAAACCCCACAGTGACTGCCCTGGACAGGACCCCCAGCCCAGCCAAGCTCCTGGAGGTGCAGCACAGCCTGTCAGAGCTACCATCCAAAACTGCAGGAGCCTGCATCAGATAGCAAAGAAACCAGGAAGCACTCTGGGGTATTAGCTACAGACTACTGGATAAATAGAGAATAAAGATGAGAAAATTCAACATAGAACATTTGCTTTAGGGATAAGAGTGGCATTTACAAAAGCTGTGTGAAAACAAGCCCGAGTGGAAGACTCTGTGTGACCAGTTCAGTTGCAAATTTGCCTTTGCAAACCAAGATTTTTATCCATGCAACCCTTTTGCAAATAACCTTGCCAGGCTCCTGCCATGCACCTTTCCCCTTCCATCCACACTATTTTCTCCTGAAAAAAAATCTTAAAAAGGGAGTGAGGAATACTGCCCAAGGAATAGAAGAGAAGCAAATGAGATGTGCTCTAAGAAAGTATTCACATTCAGGTTATGCTTTCATTAGCATCAGGCACTGATGGCAGATACTTTCTAAACTGAATTATTAGAAATCCATTTGTATGAGAAACTCGCCATGGCTACCACAGAGCAGTCAATGAGCAATTAACAGATGACAACGTATCTACCTTCACTCAGGATTGCAGACAAACTCAGCTGAGTTTCCACATCCAGATTTAAAAAGCAAAACATAGAAAAGTTAAGAAGTCTAAGATATCTTACAAGACTTTAGGGCCACAGAAAACCACGGGACACAGCAGAAGCCATGTCATTTCACTTGCCTCCACATACAAATTAAAATAAGACAGAACAACACTCACTGAGGGCTGCAAAGTGATCTCTTTGCCAGACAAATCTGCCCATGTCTAGAATACTGGAAAACTTTTTGAGAACTAGCTGTTAAATAAAACCTTCTATGTATGTGTCCATGCAAGAATTACAGTCCCATCAAGGCAGTAACTTGTGTTAACTCTGATGATTAGACCTTGAGGTGTGACATAAGAAAAGTGACATAAGAAAGAGAGAGGCTCAAACCTGGCTCACTGCCCTGCTGGCTGACAAGCTGTTTAGGTTAGCTGGATGTGGAGATGACTTCAAGGAATTTCAGAAAAATCTAAACAAGGGTAAACTGACAGCTGAAGGGGAGAGAGACCAGATGTGGGGAAACACTGAATAATATACTGAATGGGAGAGTTTAACCTCCTTATTCTCTGCAGGGTTAACACACCACTAATTAAATACACCTAAGCATCACCACATCCATGCCTCAACAAAAAAGCCTGATCAAAGTGATGATTTAATTTCAAGTTTAACCATGCCAAAACTCTACAGTACCAAATGTTATTCATTATAAGACTATTTATTTTTTAAAAAACCCCGCAATTAATACGAAAAGCTCACCTGGAATTAGATACAGGACAGATCATCAGCATTTAGATAAGTCTGACTATTTTTTTCTAAAAAACCCCAGCATCACCCAAGACAGGCCACCAGCCTGAGATAGCTCACAGGAAACAAGCTGGATAATTTACAGACCTGCACCACATGTGACAGCCAAATACTTTCCATTATCATCCCCACCCAAATCCCCTTTGAAATAATTTGGATAAGCAGCTCAAATATGTTCCAAACAGTCCAACAATGGAGCAGGTGTCCAGGATGAAGATGTCAGGAGATGACTCCTCCTCTTCACTCATGGGCCAGGTGCTGAGGTGTGACAGGTTTCTGCTGCCAAGCCATGGTGCCAACCTGCCTGAGCCCCTCGAGGATGTCCCTGATGGCCTGGAGGCTGCATGGCCCAGGGGACAGCCAGTGCAGCTGTGCCACCAGCACATCTGCAGAGGCTCAGCTGGCTCATGACACCCAGAGTTGTGCCCAGCACAAGCAAAATTAACCACTAAGTTATCCACAGTACGGTTTCACAGAGCACTTCTGGGGTTACCTACATTCTCCTGTGCTGCTTGAAGGCTCCAGAAGGTTATTTTACCCTTCTGTTCCTCCCTGTGGCGTAGGGCTGTGAAGGATGAAATAGCAGAGAGCCCTCCCCTTGGCAGGGGACTGCCCTGCTCTCAGTACAAGGCTATTAAGGCAGTTCAAAGTCACATATGAGAAATCTGCAAGCTGTTGCAGGGTCATTTAAGCAATAGTTTCACTTACATTTTGGTTCAAAGTAGCTGTGTGACCACCTTACATCTCAACTCTGCACAGAGCAGATATGAATGACTGCCTCTTGCCAATCAATACCGTTTATTGCGTGTTTTAAATCAATAAAGCTTCCCTCCATAGAGTACATTCTTTTAAAATAGTAATTAGGCATTTGAGGAGAACCAAACAGTTTCACTAAACAATACCATTAGTCCTGAAACATCAGTTTGACATCTCAGGCAGAAAGCACTTTGTCAGAACTAATTAATCCCTACAGCACCTCTATGAGATTGAGAAAGCAATTCATCTGTTTTTTAAATGTGTTGGGTACTTATGCTGCAGAACATCGTGGCTGGGGTGGGAGCCGTAAGTATCAGCATAAACTGAGAACAAACCAAGCCAGGAGAACCCATCCAAGAGCATGAAAAACACAGAGAACACTGACAGCTGTAGAATTTGGCTTCTTTACATCTTCCTGTTACACACCAAACCTCCTGCGACTATCTGGAGAGTGTTCCAGATGCCACTCCACTGAATGAGTGGCAGTGAAAAGCAGTTATTCTTCTGCAGGGAGCAGTTTTGCCCACTGTTTGTTCAGCCAATTATCTATGCATGTAGCTTTAAAGGGAGGAGGGAACAGTAACCTTAGGCTCTGTGAACGAGAACTGAGCTTAACCTGCTCAAATAAAGCCAAGTCCTCATGACCACAAGCAAAGCACGTAACCTTACTAAACAGGTCTCACAAATGGCAAGCAGCCAGCATGAAAAGTATTTATCTCCAAGGAGGTGGTCAATCTGCATAGCTCTCCTCCAGGTGCATGCAGTAGCACTAGCCTACATACCTCCTCCTGACTCTGCCAAGCTGCTGCCACCCCTCTTTATTGATTAATTATTCCAGCTAACACTTGCCCTGCTGGTGCAGCACTCAAGGCCACCAGGTTCAGCCAGCCCTGGCACAGGGAGACCAGCCAGGCTTTCCCAAGCCAGCTGCATGGTCTCTCCCTCTGAGAGAGGCTTGAAGGTGTCCCACAGGACACAGCCGAGTGCCAAGCCCAGCCCAGGACATTTCCCTCCTGTCAGCCGTGAGCTCAGCAGTGTCCGTGGTGGAACGTGCTGCTCAGAATGCTGAGCACAGAGCAAGGACAGCCTTGGCAGCCTGCAGCCACCTCCAGGAGCACACAGCAGCAATCATTTCCTAATAGACCCCTCCAGCAACCGAGATTAGAGCCAGTCCCAAAAGGTGGAGTGGTGGGTCAGTGACAGGACCCCTCTGAGCCACCTAGCAAACATCACTTCTTTATGTACAAGTGATTTCATTAAGCTCCTTTGGACAAATCTTCCCATGTCTTCCAATAAATTTTCTGGCACAATCTAGAGGAATTTAAATCAGATTCAGACATAGAATATTTTGCTGCAAACTCATCTTCCTGTAACTGTGCTAGCTATGAAGCTGCCCTGTGAAGAATATCTTTAGGAGATGCTCTGCCTCGGTGCTGGTTTCACACGGGCTCCAGCAAGTGAAAATCCATTCCTCCTGTAAAACTCGATCAGAAATCATGGGGCAGAGCTGAGCACCTGGGAACACCTCCTCAGCTGGGCTGGCAGAGAGCCTGACCAGGTCAAGTGCCTGGGGCCAGTTTCACAAGTGCACCCTCAGCAGCATTCCCAGAGCCAGCCCCACTCCCACTCCTCCAAGCCTCCCGGCTCAGCTCCAGCTGTGCCACCACAAGTTCCTGCACAAGCACACATAACCTGGATCAATCGTTTCTGTAAATGAACCCAGACAGCTAAATGATTTTTCAGCCAGACCAGCTTTCAGACCCCACTCCCTACACTGATACAGAATTTTACCCTGGCAGAAGCAGCAGATTAAGGTGCCCCAAACAATTTTTTTCTGGCCCAACACTGCAGCCACCTCTCCCCTGTCATACCCACATCTCCTGGAATTTACTAGCCAATTTCCTGCCGTTCTGCTGGATGGAGATAAAGATAGCCATGCTGATATGAAAATATATGACCTACATAGGGATGGAATTGTTGATTTCGTTGCCAGATAAGTTTCCAGTCAGTGGTAACTTCTAACTTCACATGTTGTCAGTTTTTGAGGTAAAATTAAAGGAGTGAACTTGTGAGCAAGATGACCTTGCCAGAGCAGAAGATGAAGCTCAGCCTACATATTTCTAAACAACGTGATTTACAGAGATTTCTTCAAAAGCATTTCTGATCCTTTAAGACTCAGAATTCCCCAAGATGCATTAAAAAGCTGCTGAGCTGAACAAAGCCTCATTTTTTTTTTTCATGTTCCATAGGGAAGCAAGCTAAAATAATACTTTTTGTCATTCTAAAGTCACTGCCAGCATCCTCTGTCTCTGCACACATGTGCATACCACACCTTTAGCAGTAATGCCCTTGTTAAAAAGCATCACACCTGTTGTTTTCAGTTCCCTCCCAGAGTGAGGTGAGCTTACACAACTGAGGATGCACACCAGCTCTGAAGGCAGTCACTGCAGTCTTCAAAACACCCAGGTTTGTCTGTGGAGTCTGGGGTGGGGGGAGAAAAATCAACCCAAACCCCTCCCCAAAATAATAAGGTCTGGTCTTTTATAACTGAAGTGGTGTGATGGATTTCAGCTCCAACCCACTCTTCCAATCTACAGGTGCATCCTGAGCTAACTCATCTTGGAACACACTTGATATTAACAAATTAAAACAATTTCAAGTGTCACAATAATCTTGCTTGCTATCCTTGTCTCCTTATGTATTAGCATCTACATAAAACAATTACTATGGAAAAAAGTCAGAACAGCACAAAACCCACACATTAGGACACCTGTTCTGAGAGGTGGCATTTGGTTGACTTTGAAGACTGCGTTTTTGTCACTCCCTTCTGTACTCGTGGAAAATGGTCATCAGCAGTTTCTATGGGCACACACTGAGCTGCCTGTTCCTTATAAAGCTGTCAGCTATTTTGGGGGATGCAAACAGGAGAAAGCAGCAAATTCACATATATATGACAGGGTGCTTAGCTAGATATCAGCAAAGAAAGGCAACAACAGGCATCAAACTAGCAGCCTTCAGCTGCATGACCTATGCTGTTGGCACAGATGAAAGAGCATTTCTCTCCCCTGTTTTTTCTATCTTGGGAGAATTTTTTCTACTCTTATGCTACCTGATTTTCATCTACAGAAGAGCACAATGCCTTTTGTTCCTGCTGCCTTTCATTGCCCTCCCTTCTTCCAACCCTTTTATTTTGAAGGATTCTCACATTTAAGTTAGCTATAGCAGCTTTATTCCAATCATTAAAGTTACTTTACATTTAAGCAAGTAATTCAAGTAGTGGACAGTTACATATGAATTTTCAGCACTACGCCCACATTTCTAAATCTTTAATAAAGGCAGTTTGTAGACAAAGTGTGCAGAATAGAATTTAAGAAAAGCTTAAAGATCAGAATAATTCAGAGGAGACAATACTCTGCAGCATTTCTCATAGAGAAGGGCCTGGCTAGATGATGGTGCCTGGCTTTTCTCCACTAAAATCCTTGGGCTCAGCAAAGCTGAATCTTCCTGAGTAAATAGGTGGCCCAAACTATTTTAAATACACAAGATCTTACACGTGACACCACATGCACTGGCCCTCAGCCTCGGCAAATTTCTTCACCAAAGCTCTGCTTTGGAGGTTCATACTGGAAAAACCTCCATGTGGAGTAGGAAGGGAATTTGGGTAGCAAAAGCAGAATCTGGACTTTTACTTAATGAACATCTCCCAACCCCTTTCAGCAACAAGAGACTTCAAGAAATGAAGGGCCATCAACAAAGCCACTGCTGCCTTCCAAAACTGAAAACAGCTGATGCTGTTTAGTAATTTCACCAAATTTAAGTACAATTGCTCCTATTTCAATAGCTTTCATTCTCAACAGGAGTCCAGTGATGGAAGTGAAATGAGAAGTTCAGTCAGCTTCATCTAAAATAACCCAGAAACTTGCTTACACCACCAGGCCAGTAGGAGAGTACAACACAAATATTCAAGAGTGGGATGAATTATCAGGCACAGCCAAATTTTCAGTGCATCCTGAAGCTTATGTGTTGAAAGGCAAGGAGAAGTTAAAAAAATTATCCTCTTTCAAGACAGTCTGAAGGAGAGCAGAACTTCCCCTAAACCTGGTGTGAAGACCCCAAGGACGGCACAGCACAGGAACAGAGATTCCCATCCCTAATCCTCACTTCTGATGAAAGCTGAAATCTCACTCAGGGCACTCTGCTGTTCAAGTGCTGCTCGTGCTGATGCTTAAGAACAGGCAGCAACTGGTGCTAAAGTTTTGAAACACCACTGGTATTTTCTGCCTGGCCACCAGCACAGCAGTTTCCAGAGCAGAGGCACCCTCTGTGCTAGGAAAGGAACTGAGACAGCTCTCTGGCATGGTTTACCAACTGGTATGTACTGGTGCAGACCTGAAAGGTCGTGCTTAGTTTTAAAAAAGGAATGACAAATTTTCTCCCCCAGCTCAATAAGGTTTGATCTGTCACACTGTATTCTGTTCCTGAATTATATCATTTCCAACAGATCTATCAAAAAAAGGCAGCTATGTGAGCTTCCTCTTACAAAAGGGAAAACACAGCAGGGTTTTACTCTTTCCCCCCCCACACCTGTTCAGAAAAATTGCCTTAGAGCTTTTTAACCTGAAATTCCTGTAATGCAGAAGTACTTTGATTCTTTTCTGTTATGCCATACCACAGGGACAGCAAGAGTTAAATCACAAAATTCTTCTGATTATTTAATCTTAGATGATTTCCCAAAATGCTCCAACATCCACAGGTTTCTCAGGAACTGAGGACTCAGTTTCTCAGGACTACCCAGAGCTTTAAAAGGTACAAAAGTGCTCTGATGTGCAGCTGCTTCAACCAAGGCTCCTGAGCACCACTCGGGTCAGCTCTACAGGACAGTGAGATGCCACCAGGTGCCAGGGCCCTCCTCTGGCAAAGCCCATCTGCCCCTCTCACCAACAGCCCATCAGCAGGACAGGAGCCATGTGTTAAACAAGAACTGGAAAAGCAGCAGCTCAGCCTCAGATGTCACAGCCCAAGGCCAGCTGAGGTGCCACCTTGCACCCCCTGGCTCCCCTTCCCTGCTGCAGACCCTCTGTGTGCCCGCAGCCAGGTCTGCTCCCCTGGCAGCCTGTCAAACCACCCTCAGCAGGACTGCAAACCTGCTGTCACAGAACAAAGGGATGGCCCATGCCCTGAAGCTAGATGGTATCCCTGCTCATGTTTATTTCCACTAAATTAAGCTAGAATGAAAGATTTGGGGAAGGTTTAAAAACCTGTGTTCTATCTTTTCACTACGAGTTGCTACTCGCTGATCAGTTTTACAAAGGTCCCCACTGACACTGGGTTCAGAGTGAGCCCTAACACACACATCTTCCTCCACATTCCTCAAACTTGCATTTCTACAGCCCTGTTACCCAGTATCTATTGCTTTTTGCTGGGTTACAGATGGAATGTGTAAGCACAGCACTCAGAACATTGTAGCAAATTCACAAACCAACATCTCAGCTGCAGCAATTTTAAATATGACTTGTAAAATCCTAACCTTTCAAACATTTAAACTTTAAAATACAGTGATAAAGTTCAATGCTCAGTGTGTAAATCCAAGTTCACTCCCCTGCAGAGAGAAGGCATCTAACAATCTGAGCTGATGAGAAATCCATCAAGTGGTTTTCACAGAGAGTGGTAATTACTTGGAAGAGAAACTTCTTTCCTTTATGGCAGAGGAGAATTTCAGCTCATAAAAGCTCACGGTCCACCAGATGATGGGTAAGTGTTGTGTCACATAGTTGTTCTGCTGTGGACCAACAGACTCCTCAAAACCTTGTGGATTTTCCGTGTCCAATGCAGGTTGTTTCCTTGGTAGCACTCCTGGAAGATGACTCAGATGCAAAGCTCGCCAGGGCCACGTGTATTCAGGTGTATTTCTATGTGCACAACAAGTGTCATGTGATAGGAGTTATCAGAATGTGTTTGATTATTCTCCTCTAGCAGTGGTGAGCAGGTAATGATTCTGCAACAGCTCAGTACACGTGGCTAAAAAAGGCACCCATTTAGTCATTTCTGTCATTCCTGAATCACTAACCAAGGACACACAGGAATTTTTATAAGCCAGCATTAGGCCTATTCAATTTCTCACTCATCTTCATTTTCTAAACAAAATAAGGATGCCAGGAAAGCATTCCTAATTTCAGCTTCCATTGACTTTCATGAAGGTTAAAGAAATACCTTGGAACAACTCTGTTACTTCTCAACCACATTCCAAAAACTGAGCCCCAAAACGAGTTCCAAAGCCCTGGCTGGCAGCAGGTTGCATTTGTGTACAGTACACACAAGGATTATTCCTGGAATGCAGAACACTCCTTGAAATCTTGTAAAACTGGACAATCATTCACTTCCATGCTTAACAAAAAACCCATCTAAGTAAACGGAGCGAAGGCAAAGTCCTGACATCCCACCAAGAACAGAAGCCCCTCCAATGCAACTGATCACTGGAGCAAGGGGGGGAAAGGAACACAAATTGGGAAATCACACTTTCTGCCCCCCAACAAGGAAAACTCTCACTGTCAGATGGGGAAGTGTGTGAAATTTATCAACGACAAACTGCATAGTTCAGATTGCTGGAATTTCCAACTCCCTGGGATGGATTTTTGAGTTTCTGTTTCTGGGAACTTCAGCTAACAAAGCACTGAACGAGAAATTTAAAAAACTTCTAATTTTAATGATGATCCAGTAGTTGAGCTTCCTGCATGTTCAAGCTCCCGTGCTCTGGCTCACCATGACTGCCTCAAGCATGGAACTACAACATGCTAGGACAGAGTGTTGCTTGGAAATGACCTCGGTCTTGAGCAGCACCCTGTTTTCTGTTTATCTTACTTTTCTTCCCGAGCGTTGCAGGGAAAGAACTACTCAGAGCAAGCAGGAGCAAGGGAATACCGCAGGGAAGAAGGCGGCAAAGAGGGGCGACCGGAGACACACCCCGAAGTCAGCGACCTCCGCGATGGCCAAGCTCGATCGGGCCACGTAGCCGCAGGCAGAGGTGGGCCACGATGCAGGGCAGGGCCCGCCGACACCGCTGCGACCCCACCTTGTCCCCCCTCGGGGCACCGAGCCACCGGCGCTGCCCCGCCGTGCCCCGGGCGGGCTCCAGCCCCGCCAGGGCCGCATGGCCGCGCCGATCGCAGTGTGCGCTGCGGCTCCCGGCACGGCTGGGGCCGGCCGAGCTGAGAGACCCGCACGGCACCAGCACAACTCGCTGAGCCCCCGCCGAGCCTCCCCGACCCTCCCGTGCAGCGGGCAGGCGCCACTGCCCGGCCAGGCCCGCAGGTAACGCCGTCACCGTCCCGCCCTGCCCTCCCGTGCCGCGGAGCCCGAGCGGAGCCGGGGCACGGCAGCAGGTACCGGCCGGACTCACGGGGAGCCGCGCCGGGCTCTGCGCGCACACCGCGAC
>VZTB01014392.1:57322-71459 GCA_013397245.1 Thryothorus ludovicianus
CACACCCACCGCCTGGCCACACCCACGGCCACGCCCACCGGCCCCACCCACGGCCCCGTCCCGGCCACACCCACCGCATGCCGCACCCACGGCCGCGCCCCTCGGTCACACCCACGGCCACGCTCCCGCTCCCGGCGGGTCCCGCAGCCCGTGGGCCCCGGGAAGGTGCCGTCACTGGGGCTCGGGGGCCCGCGGGGCCGGAGCACCGGGTCAGGGCCGGGGAGGGCTGCCAGAAGCGCTGCCCTGCTCGGCCCCTCCGAGGGGAAGCGCCGAGGGCACAGCGGGAGGGTCGGGGCTGCCCGCTGCCCTGGAGGACACGAGCGTGGGGTGCCGGTGCTGGGGCAGCAGCTGGGGCTCTCCTGGGCCAGGAGGAGGCCCTGCCCCGGGTGCTCTGCCCACGGGGATCCGGCTCAGCCTGGTGGGCTCCCGGAGGGGCTGGCGGGGAGCCAGGAGCCGTCGGAGCAGCCCACGGGGGTGACAGGGGTCACTTTCTGTGAGTTCCAGAGGCAAAGCTCCTTGCAGCTGCAGGGTGATACACTTCGGGCCGTGGGGAAGCCGCGTTACAAGAGTAGCCAGGGTGGCACAGACAGCCCCGGTACAGCCACACGCCGCAGGGAGGGTGGTGGTGCCCACCCCGCGGGCACGGCTCCTTCCTGGGCAGCCGCTGCCGGCACCTGAGCGTGGCTCTGGCGCGGCTGCCGCGCAGGATGGAAGCAGCTATGAGGACGTGCCCTCCACAGCCTTCCCTGCACACATTTCAGTCATTTCGGCTTGAGCGGACAGCCCATGACAAAACGTGAGGATGGGAGCTGCGGCGGTGGCACGCGATGGGGCCGTGAGCCGAGGCGGGTGGCGGTGTGTGCTGTGAGAGGTGGCACTTTCCCCGGGAGCAGCAGCCAACCCTACTGCCGAGGGCGGGGGGAAAGCAAGGAGCTGTGTAGAGCTGCAGCTATTGAAAGAGCAGAATGGAGCAGGGATCCCTGCCAAGCACAGGGGTGGAAGAGGAAACTGGAGGATGGGAAGAGGGGAGCCTCGAAGGGCTGGAGAGGAAAAGTAAAAGTGAAAAAGACAATTAGAAATAACGTCTCACTTTTGTGCCAGATTTTGTGGCATTTTTCTTTTTCTCTCAGGCTTTCTGACAACCTGCTGGGAGTCAGGACTGCTAATTCTCTGGAGGCCGAAGCAGAATGTGGTAGCAGTTGGCTGATGAAGTGGTTGAGCAGGGAAGAAAATGAAGACAAAACTGAAAGTGAGGCATTTGGAAAACAGCCTGATTTAACCCCATTTTATCTGAAGCCAGACTTGGTATGGCTACTAAATAAGTTATTTTTATGAACAGCACTATACACAAGGCTTTTAAATTAACAATAAATGAAGAATAAAGGAATAAACACAGTTTCTGTCCACAACTCAAAGCGGAGCTTGTGGTTTCTTCTGGCAGGGAGGACTGGGAGCACTGGGAGCAGTGCCGCTCCAGCGAGCAGACAGTGCATTTCTGCAGGGCATGGGGCTACTCACCACGGCTGTTATTTTCCCTTTTTAGCTTTTAATTTCATGGCAAATGGTGTTTCTCTCTTTATCAAATGCTCTGCAAAGTGTTCAAGACATTACAAAAGGAGGTATGTGGCAATAGGATAAAAATCTACAGCAACCTGTGTTTTTAAATATTGCAAGAGAAGAAGTAAACAGCACAGTGACAAAAAAATATTGTGTATTTTCATGGTCCTGTATTTGTGGTCTTATGTTCCAACACAGAGATATTTCCAAAAGGCATGTTTAAAGATTTTTTTTTTCAAATTTTCAGAGCATATGTAGAGCAAATAACAAAAGGCTATATGTAAAGAAGCTGATTGAACACCCTTTCTTTTCCAGATGTCATCGACTCTATTTAGGAAGAAAATAATTGTGTGAATTTTTTTTACGTAATTGCTTTTGAGATAGATACCTCAGAAAATATTTGCGGGCAGTTCTGACTCAAGTCAAAAGATTTTATTTGTCCACTCCTGTTTATTTATTAACTCAGAAAAAAACCCAGCCTGTCGTTGAACCATACGAATTTATAAACGTAATCAGGAATGTGCATATGGTAACTTACTCCCTTTTACCACTTACACTCACAACAAAAGAATTCAGCGTTATCAGAGTCTGTTTGAACTGTAAAATAATAAACAAACAGGTGATTGTTTTCTCATGAGCAAAGAAGAGGAAGGTTTGGTTTGTAGGTAAGCTCTTACCTATGTGAAAAGGAAGAACAGAGCAGAGAACAAAGTCGGCAGAAAACTAATTTTTTCTGCCCTGGGGTCAATATCTCCAGCATGACCTCATGTGCTGCACCCCCCAATCCCACCAGATTCCACAAACTGCTCAGTAACACGAGCTGCCTTTATCTGCTGGTGGTCTCTGTTTTAGGGGAGCTGGTTGCTCGATACTCGGGTTTCTTTTTTCCTAATACATTCAAAAGTCTCTAATTTTGTACTCGACACTTGAAAGTCTATTCCTAATTGAGTGCAAGTAACAAAAACTCTAGGTGATAAGTGGCTGAGGCACTATATTGGTCTCTTAGCCAACACCTTCAGATATCTGAATGGGAATAGGAGGAAAAGTGGGTTTAAATTCAATTACCAGGAAACAATTACATTTAGCCAAAATACTACATTGTATTTAAAACCTCTGGTATTTTTCAACTTGAAAGACTGTATCATTTCTGTGGAGATCTCCCTTACCATTCTAGAAAGCCCCTTCCCTATCCTGCCCACCTCCAAACTGTATGTCAGTATTTTTCCACTTCTAAATTGAATTTTATTTTTTTAATGGTCAAAAAAATGAGTTTAGAGGAATGGAACGTTTCATTGTGGAAGTAACCTGAAGCCTTCCCGCTTTCAGGAGCTGTTTCCAGCCCGGCAGGAAGAGCAGAGGTGCCCAGAAGGCAGGGAAGAGCACACACAACCTGCTGTACTTTCCAGTACCAACATGAAAGGGATTTTCTGTAAACATTGGCAAAGCCGCTTCATTGTTTTCTTTCAAACTACACCTTGAAAGACCCATTGCTGGAGGCCTTAAATTAAAAAAAAAAAAAAAGGCAGCTGACATCCGCAAAGCCATCCTGTTGCTCTGGCAGGTGCTGGCAGCACCGTGCCCGCTGTCCCACTGCTCCCCCCCGGCCCAGAAGGGGCATCTGTCCCTGTGTTTGGGGCACAGGGAACGGGGCATCTGTCCCTGTATTTGGGGGACAGGGAACGGGGCATCTGTCCCTGTATTTGGGGGACAGGGAACGGGGCATCTGTCCCTGTATTTGGGGGACAGGGAACGGGGCATCTGTCCCTGTATTTGGGGGACAGGGAACGGGGCATCTGTCCCTGTATTTGGGGGACAGGGAACGGGGCATCTGTCCCTGTGTTTGGGACAGGGAACGGGCCATCTGTCCCCGTGTTCGGGGCACAGGAAACGTGTGGCACAGGGCTGCCCCACACGGGGCAGTGCGGCCGAGGAGGGATACGAGGGATGGGGACAGTCACAGCTTCCTGTGGCAAGGTGGCCACTAAACAGGGCCCGTGCAGCAGCTGGGTCTCGCAGCACACCAGGAAGCCTGCGGGCTGGATTCCTGTGTTTTGTCTTCTTCAAAGTGGGTCCTAAGAGGTCCCTGACCTTGTTCGTGAAACAAGATGTGATAGCATCACATAGACTGGCGGAGGTTGGGAAAGACCTTTGAGGTGGTCGAGTCCCCAGCGGTGGGGCCGTCACACGGGAGTGTTGTGACCCGGGGTGAGGTACTGCAGTCTGTGGGACCATCCCCAGCTACTCCTGGGTTCTGCCAAGCCACGGGTCAATATTTACACCGGTGCAAATGCTCAGGCCATCCCCAGCCACGGGCAAGGCTGGCTCTAACAGGGCAGCGTCCTTGCCGGCATCGTTAACAGGGCAGGGAAC
This sequence comes from Thryothorus ludovicianus, assembly GCA_013397245.1. Lineage (NCBI taxonomy): Eukaryota > Metazoa > Chordata > Aves > Passeriformes > Certhiidae > Thryothorus > Thryothorus ludovicianus. The sequence continues at coordinate 61,250 of VZTB01014392.1, forward strand.
CCTCAGTCAGCTGAGCTCTGCCTCGGAAGAACAGGATACACTGCAGGACACCTCTGACAGCTCCTGTGATTCCTGCCACAAGCACGTCACTTGGCCGTGGGTTTAATCTGTGCTGCCTTCCCGATCCTTGGCACTTTGTACACCTGCATCAAAGATCTTTATCTTTCAGCAAACAAGCCTGCAGCAGGGGAATAAATTCCTGACTATGACCTTTGGGTGCTCCGATTTTTTTTCACCTATGAACAAAACAGGTTTGGGTAGTTTTTTATCCCAAAATAACTCTTATCTCTGTTGCTTTATTAAGCCCTTTTGTGTCCACTGGAAGCACTGCCATCATCCCTCGACACTGCTGGGGATTTCAACTGTCTGTGCTCCCAGGGTGTGTGGATGTGCCTGGTCACAAGCCCTAGGATCTGAGCATGCCTGTGAATCCTCTCCCTTGCAATATTTGGGAGCTGTTTATTCCATCTGAGAGACCACCCCAGTGAAACTGGAGCTGTTCGTGCCCGGCTGTCCCCTGTGAGGCACCTGCAGCTGCCACTCAGGTGTCACCCAGGTGTCACCCAGCCCTCATTGAGCTCCTCGGCTGCCAGCCCTGGCCCTGCAGATGGGGGTGAGGAACGGGGCCAGACAGTCACTCCCAGCTGTAAAAGTTTAATGGTTAATAAATTTCCATCAACATGTCATGGAGCTCACATCTGGCAGAAAAATCAATTGGTTTGTTATATATTGCTTTTTTTCACTTGCTCACTATTTGCTCAGAAGTCAGGGAGAACTCCTCCCACCAGCGGGATTGTCCTGCTCACATGTCAGCTCCCGAGCCACGTATCTGCCCTGAAAATAAGAACTTTCGCATTCCTGCCAGCGTGACGTGTGACAGCTCGAGCGAGAGTCCCCTGGCACTCGAGCGGGTGTCCCGCAGCCGCGGGCGGCACAGGGGGACACGCACAGGGCTCGGCACGGCCGGAGCTCTCCGTACCGAGCGGGACAAGTGTCCCCTGCTGCGCCCGAGAAGGGAATTCCCGCCCGGGGCAGCTTGTGACAGAAATGCGCCCAGAGCACTGACACTGCTAATGCACCCTGAGCCGCACAACACCCCAGAGCCAGCACGGCGTGTCCCCAAAACTGCGGGGGACGGATCCGCGGGGCCGCACGGGCATCGTTGGGCCCCTGACAGTGCCTGACCCAGGGCGAGGGGAGCAAAAGAGACTCGCCTTTGCCGACACGGTTTGACAGATGGGGTCTTTCTATTGAGTGAGGCTCACCTTACACCGCGATAGCGATGGCAGGGCACTGCAGGTGGGGTTCTGTCCTCAGCAGGGCACTGCTGGTGGGTTTCTCTGCTCATCAGGGCGCTGCAGGTGGGGTTCTGTCCTCAGCAGGGCACTGCAGGTGGGGTTCTGTCCCCAGCAGGGCACTGCAGGTGGGGTTCTGTGCTCCCCTCAGTGTGGAGCAGCAGTCTCAGCGGCCGGGGTGGGGCAGCAGCTGCCCCACGCACCGGAGGAGGGACAGGGGCCATCGTCCCTCCACAGGGAAGCGGCCGGGCGAGGGACACCGGGCTGTTCCCGTGAGCAGGCTCTGCTGGCACAGGAGCCAGCTGCCCTGGCAGTCTGTCCTGCTGCCTCGGCAATCTGTCCAGCTGTGTGTCTGCAGCTGGCAAGGGCAGGGCACAGGGTCTGGCCCTCTGTGGGTGCCACGGGTGTCGCAGGGTCAGGTCAGGGAGCAACGGAAGGAACACGGACACCCCTGTGACTTGTGGGGATGCACCCAGGGGAGAGGAGCAGCTGGCTGATGGCACTGCCAGGCTGTTCCCTGCTTGGAAGTGCCATGGCAACTGGGGAGGTTCGAGGTGGAGCAGCTGATAAACCAGAGGGTCTTCTGCCATCCAGGGCCACAGGTTGGAGAAGGGGAGACTTACAAGGATCAGCAAAATGAAATTCAGAGTCCTGCACCTGCGGAGGAACAACCTCAAGCCCCAGTATGAGCTGGAGGCCACCCAGGTGTAAAAGAGCTTTCCAGAAAGGAACCGGGGGGAAGCAACTTGATCCTGAGCCAGCAATATGTTTTTGTGGCAGAGTGATCCAGCACCACCTTGGGCTGGGTTTGCCAGGGCATCTCCAAGGGGCTGAGGAGGTGATCCCTCCCCTCTGCTCAGCACCAGAGAGACATGGTTGGAGTGTTGAGTTCTGGTTCTGAGTTCTGTACAAGACAGACACAGACTTGCTGGAGAGAGCCCAGCAAAGGGCAGTGAGATGGTGAAGGGACAGGAGCATCTGAAACGGGGAGGCTGAGGGAGCTGAGGCTGTTCAGCCCAGAGAGGAGGTGGCTCAGCTCAGGGGTGATCTAATTGTTGTGTACAAGTGTGTGGAGGACGAGTAATGACACAAGAGCCAGGATTGTCTCAGCAGTGCCCAGTAACAGGGCAAAGGAAAAAGGCAAAGGAAGAAATACAGAGTTCTGATTAAACATAAGAAATACTAATTTTGCTGTGAGGCTGACTGAGCACTAAATAGATTGCTGTTGCTAACCTTGAAGATATTAATATCTCAGCTGGACAGGCTCTTAACATGAGGTTATCCTCACCTGTCCTAGGACACTCTGGAACAAAAGAAAGCTGGACTCCAAGCCCTCCAGCAGCTTCCACCCACACCAATCCCTGCTTTTCAATAAGGGCCCTGTGAAAACTCTCCTCTCATGTGCTTTGTCCCAAAGTTTTTAATAACGTGCCTTCCCCTGGGCAGAGACCAAGGCATTGAGATGGAGATGTTTTCTAAATGATCCCTCAACCTTCAGAGGCAAGCAGGAATCTGTTTTTTATCTCTCAGAGAACTTCTGACAGATGAAAAAGTCTGATTTATCAAGTAGAGCCTATTGAGTCAGTGACTATTGCCGACAACTAAAAATGAGAGAGCTGAATTACTGATTTATAGCATTAATATTTCTCAATATTCGACTTTCATTTATGTGATGGTTGCAGCTGGTGGAGTTTGAGGACAGAGAGGTATTTGACAGAGTCACAAGGCCTGGTTTTAGCAGCATAGTCAGTGGTACAGCCCGGAGTCCTGCTGGCCGATTTTCCTTTTGTATGCAACCACCAAATTAGACTAAAGCCTGCCAAAAGCTGTCATCTAAAGATGAAAAACTTTTGTAAATACAATTTCTCCAATAGCAATGCTGCTGAGCTGCTGCAGCAGAGCACGGACAGCATTACAGAGCACTGCCTACCACCTTCTGTACTCATGATGGCTTAACTGCCACTTCCATTGTAAATCCTATTTGTTAAGGATTTATAAATTGGCTGCATTCATTTGCTTGTCTGAAAGTTGGCACACAGCTCGTTCCCGTGGTGTTTTTACCACATTTATTACTTGCTTTTTTTTTTTTTTTTGTCCCCCTCCTTGGCTCAGAAGTAGCCTGACTGTAACCATTAAATCCTCCTAAGATGCTACACAAGTATTTTAACAAACAAGGAAATGAGGGGAAGACTAACCTGTGACATTAGATGTGTGTTTTGAAGAGCAACACCCCATTCCTGCTGCAGGAGGTGTGGGGAAGCCTGGGCAGGGCTGGTGGCTCCTGCTGAGCTCCAGGTGAACTGGAGCACATGGGTGGGTGCAGGGCTCCTGCTGGGCCCTGACCCTTGGCCCTGGTGCAAACCCCACACTCAGCAGGTTAAAGAGGCTCCTGGTGGAGAAGGCTGCAGGGTGCTGGCAGGCAAAAACTGTGTGTGGGAGAGGCTGGCAGGATCCAGTCCCTGCCTTCCCTGCCAAGCTGTTTTCTTGCTGGTGATCTGGCTGCATGCCTGGCTTGGGTACCTGGGCACATCACACAGGTGCCTCCACCTCTGTTTTTGCTTATTTTTGGTGATTGTGGTGGGGAGGTTGAGCTACACAGTGAACTGTCAGTCAGCTGAGATTAAAATTACCAACTTAACCCCTGAGCATGACAGCCCCACTGTGAGGGTGCTGCAAAGCGTTCTGTCATGACTTTTGTGTGACCCAGTCTCGGCTTCTTGTTAAATGCCACTTGCTCTTCCCAGCAGCTCAGGTGCTGCTGCTGTAGACACACAGAGCTCATGACCATAGCTCCAGTTAGGCAGAGGGTTAGGCAGAGGCAGAAAAGGCTTCAACAACACAGGGAAGTTAGTGCTTTGACACTGGCAGTGGTATTTGCCTTCCTAGAGCTCTTAATCATGCTCAAATATTGCATGTAGCAGTGCTCATTGGGGAGATGACAGAATTATTCTGATCTTATTGACCTAACCAAGCAGTTACAGCACTCATGTATGTCTGTATATTGGTACAAGCAGCAGCAGAGCCTTCAGAGACAGACCCTGCCCAGTGCAGCCACCTGCCCATGCTCCTCCCCTGCTTTCTGTGGGCTGGAATGGCTCAAGGCTCGGAGCTCTTGCTGCCAATTCAGAGATGTGCAGAGTGAAGCATCTTTTGCAGCTGTGTCAGTACTGTGGTGGATTCTAACCCTCTTCTGTAGCTCAGCCCTCAGAGCTTGGTGCCACAGAGGTGGAGAAGTGAGTTTGGTTCCAGAGGAGTGACAGGTTTCAAATGCAGTGAGTGCTGTTTAAACCAAGTAATCCTTGCAAATAAGGAACTTGTATGCTGCAGGCTGTACTGGAAGAGGCTGGGAAGGAACTTTTATTATTGGCAGAAAAGTTCAGAGGCAGCTCAGAGGCAGAGAGGTCCTGGTACCTCTTCATTACACCTGCCTAAATCTGTAAAGTAAAATCCCCCCTTTGAACTGAGTCACAGTTCAAGGGTCACCAGAGTTTATGACTGACCTTCACTTGGAGATCTCATGCAAGATCACCAGATGAGCACAGGACAGGACAATTCAGTGACTGAAACTTTACCTCTGGAGTTTCTTAGGGCTGTTCCCTCAAGGCTGTGTGTTGAACATATTCCCATGTTTGATCATTATTGAGTGCTTATTTGAGAACTGCTGTGAGTCTGTTTTCAAAGGGGTGAACCCTACAGAAATTACAGCAGAAAGCACGTAATGCAAATTATTCAATGGCATTCAATCCTGATGTGGTTTTCTTGGACTCTCAAACAGGAAATGATCAACAAACACGAAGAGCCTTGGAAGGCAGTGTCATGGTCATGTTCAGGGCAGGTGAGGGATATCTGGCTCTTCTGCTCTTACAGCAATGATGAGCCTGAAATGCATGAAGATCAGGGACTTGGCTTACAGAGGCAAAATGGTGTTGGCACAGGCAACTATCAGGAAATTTCTGAGAGGCTGCATTTCCCAAGGGATAGGAGGTGAAAACTGGAAGTGTCAGAGGCAGGCTCCCATGCAGGTTTCAGTCTGGGTCTGTGCACTCTCATAGCCCAGTGTATGCTTTTGAGATAGCCACTGCACTACAGGTAGGAAAAAAACCCCCCAAAAAACCAAAAGGCCTAAGTGGTTCCTTCCCTTAATTTACTCCCATGAGAGTAGTGTGGTTCACTGGTCTGGCCCAGCTTTAGGAGGAATGTCTGTGTGTGCCTTAATCTGAGAGGCACCAGTCCCTAAGGAAGGCTGACAGGGCACGGCTGGGGAGGCAGGGGCAGGAGCAAAGGCTGGTGCCTCTGGGTGTCTCGTGGGCAGAGCTGCCATCATGTGGCCAAAGGGCCACCTCGAGAGGCACAACACCCGTGGTGGTGACGAGCAGGGTGTGCTGAGACACGTGCTACACCCACAGCCACTCCTTGGGATAAGTCAGGAAACCAAACAGGGTTTTTTCCCAAGCTGAAATGCAAAGTTATAAATACTAAATTCCTTCAGTTACAGCAATCCAATAGGAAAAAAAGGGAAATGTACTCTAATGCTGATTTTCCATCTGGTTTTAGCATCAAACAGAAGCTTATTCTTGGATTCCTGCTCTCTCTGCAAACTGCTCAGCTTGCACTCACTTTGAGTTGGGAGGGCAAACCTGTGTTCATGGTACTCAGGCTGGCCTGAGCTCGTGCTCTGTGCCTTCCCAAAGCCACGAGTGCTTTTCAGGCCAGGTCCTTTGATGGGTGCCCTTGCCCTGTCCTGGTCACAGTGCTACTGGGGACACAGACACGATGTCACTGTTAAAGCCACCACTTTACTCCCTCATAAGAAGCAGGCAGTTCATGTCTCCTTGGCAGTGCTTCAGATTAAGCATCTACTCCATATGGAAAAATGTAGCAAGGAAAAGAGAGGAAAAGCAAGAGCTTTGGGAGGAATGGGAGATACCAGTCTGAGGAGGGGAAATGGAAGGTTGTGGAAAGAAAAAGGGAGAAACAGATGCTTCAAGAAACAGGAAACCCAGATGGGACCACAAGAGAGCTGGCCATGGCCACACCAGTCCAGTTATCTCCCTCATTTGTTAAATGAAAACGCCTTAGAATGGGCTCTACCAGTCAGCTGTTGTTTCTAGACATAAGAGAACTCAGCTCTTTTGTCACAATTACAAAAAAATACAGCAATTCTTCCAATCTCTTTGGTGCACCACACAAGGTTCTCTAAGTCACACAGTGCAGTTTATTTGCCAAAAGGACGGGCTGAGTGGTCCCTGTAGACGGGAGTGAGGCTGGGGGTCTCCTTGGGAGCACAGGGAAGGTGACGTGGCAGAGCTGGGAATGACCTTGGTCAGGTCCAGCCTGATGGTAAGCTGGGCCTAAGAGCTCAAATGTATTGCTGAGGCTTTCCACAAAACCTGTGCTGAGCTGCACACAGGCTTTGGAAACTACAGCCTGTAGATCCTAGCCCTGGATCAATGAGAATTTAGCACCTCTGGTGAGAATTTAGCACCATCTCCCAAAACTCTGTTTAAGAACATCCTGATGGTTGCAAAGGAGATGAGTAGGGCGTGCATCCCCTGGAATTTGTTACACCTCCTCTGATAGTCATTAATATTCAAAGGATGCTTCACTTTTAGCTCAATTGAGTTCTCTTTTGAAGTAGCAGAATCTCCAGTTCTGAAGAGTTTTACCTTTAGGAGAATGGGAACAGAATGAAGGACACTGGGGATTGTGCAACAGGTTCTCATTTCAACCCCCTCAAACTACAAGAAAAATTCTATCCCAAAAATGAGCTAAGCAGCTTACCAGGACAGGGCCAGGTAATCCAGACATTCTGCAATAATGCAGTGTGTTTCCACTTCGTGATTTTGTGCTTCATTCCTCCATTAAAAACAACACTTCCTTAAGAGATTTCACTTGTAGAGAACAAAATAATAATGTAACAGCACTCCAAGTCCTTCAGCAAAGAAAAACACCTGCAGTGATGGACAATCAGGACTTCATCTGAAAATGCAGCCAGACTTCCTCTTCAGAGGAGTAACAGGGCTGGGGATGCCCGTGGGGTGCACATGTAGGTGTAAATCCTGGTCAGAGTGGGGTGGCTCTCGTTTGCACAGAAAAATTAGATGTGCCTTTTGAGTGCTCCAGGTGTAGCACCACACAGGCACTGAACTGTTCAGCTTTAAAAATGCCCTGGAGTGAATTTATGCCCATAATCAACTCGAGCATCTCTGTTGCTATCATGAATCATTAAAAATCTCATTTGCAACCCCAAAAGCAAAACTGTTCTCAAAATTAAGTAGAGCTCCCCAGCTGCATCCTTAAATGAGATAAAAGCGGCAGGGCTCTGGGTGATGGATGGCTCCCTTTTATCATCACCAGGAGTGACTGTTTGCTTAGGAGAGGGTCTTTGATCTTACCTCCCATTTTTAAATGTGGTAGAAACAAGCAATCTCCCAAAGAAGACAGATTTCATGGAGACTTCCTGGCTCACAGCACAGCCTTGCATGTTCCATTTAATATTATGTTACTACATTTTCAAACTGTTTAGAGGTTTCTTCAGTGCAATTAAACTAATTCCAGAATTGAAACACAGCAGTTTGAGGGCTGCTAGTCATGAGGTGCAGAGAGGGCATTTCTAAAGCATTTACCTATTTTCTCCTGTGTCTTAAGAAGATTTTTGGGTGATGTGTGTAAAGGACTTTCCTTGCCCAGAGATCAAAGGACCAGACCTCAGCAGGATCCATGGAACCAAAGCAAGTCATTTCCCCATACAAAATGCTGTGTGCATTAGAAACAGCCAGACAAGAATTACTTTTACAAGATTTTGCAATGGAAGACACCTAATTCACAGGAGTTTTAGAGACTTTATTTATGTATAAACAATTTAAACACTTTGCCATAAATTATCTTTGCCTGTCTCTAGTCTTTGCTTAGCAGCAAATTAAAATTAATATAAAAACTCAATGAACAATTCATACATGTATATTACAAAAAAGTTCTTGTACCAAAGTTCTTATTAGACTTTTTTTTTCTTTTTTTTTTTTTTTTTTCTTTTTTGTGGTGACCGTAATGTGATTGTCTCAGTTTCTCGACCAAACAAACACACTAATAATTTTTAAATCTGAAACAGTGATTGTGCCTTCTGGCTGATGTATGTACAGGGTGATCTGACGTGGTGCCCATTTGCAATAGTGTAACACAATGCCCACAGCTCTACTGGAACTGATACCAACAAACTACTGAATCTAAACAGACTACACCCTGTAACTGTGTTATACTGTCCACAATGGAAATCTTCAAAGACAAACAGAGTATGAAATTTATCTGTAGTGATTTATAGCCACCATTTTGAATGTAACTTTACACTCTGCCCTCTTTGAATAAGTTAAGCTTCAGGCCAGACAAGTGGAGGGTTGGAGTGCAAGTGTGGTTTTGTTACTTTTAAATATATTTTCCTTTCCTATTTCCAGTGCGCTCTCACTTGCATTTCATTTGTCCTCCAGTTGCTACACACAAATCACCCCAAAGTCATGTTTTAAATGCATCTGTATTTTGCTTTAAATGAAAACCTCTTGGATATTTATCAAACAAGCAGTCTGAATCATCTGTGTTTCATCAGCTGGTTAGTGAAAGTGGCCCACTTGGATTTCTTAGTTTGCTCACGTGTGAATGGAGTGAGGTAATACAATACGAGGCCTTCTTTTTGTTTTTCTTTAGACCCAGAACAAGTGGGTAATATTTCAGGGGTACTTTTTAATTTGTACGGTTAAGAGTTTTCAGTCTGGCTTTAGTCCACTTCAGGATGTGGTTTTTAATCACTTGAACAGTAGCATTTAACTCAAAAAATATGAGCTTTTTTGCCACTTACTATCCCAGAGTAGCTCAGCCTAGTGCCCCCATTTAGGTCTTCATCTCCTTAGGAGAGGAGATAACAGTTATGACTACTGATTCATCCAGCAAAGGATGACAGCAGGTTAATTTGTTACCTCTTTCCCATTTCATTCTGTCTTAAAAACTGGATGTTGCTGCTACTGTCTGCTAGCTCTGGGTACTGCTCCACGGGCAGGACATAATATCCCTCGTAACCTTGAACCCTTCCCGTGCTGAGGAGCTGCTGCCTCTCTCCGTCTGTCCATACGCGGCTGCCCTCGCGTCCGTCCCGCGCCTTCTGCTGCTCCTTGGCCCAGGCCGCGGCCAGGGCTCGCTGCCGAGCCTGCTCCAACACTCTGGCCTTCTCCTCGTCCAGCGTGTCGGCGGTCAGTCCGTAGCGGATGTTCAGCAGCAGCGTGGAACACTGAAACTCAACATTGGTAAACCTTCGAGTCCTGCCGCTGACGAGGAGCGTGGGCTGGGACACGGTGACGTTGATGCCGCTGTCCAGGACCTTCCTCCCGCTGGTCATGGCCAGGGTGACCAGGTCGCTGTCGGCCGAGCCGACCTTCACGAAGTAGTGTGTGTCCTTGCCCTCGATGCTGTAGTGCATTTTCTCCAGGTAGTGAGCGCCGTTCAGCACAGACGCGATCTTCCTGCTGTCGTCTGTGGCTATGCTGGAAACTCCAGTGGTTACACGGCCTTCCTTCACGGCAAACATGATTCCTTTCCCCACGATGGGAGTGCTTGTGGCAAACCAGTGGCCTGCTTTTTCTCTAATTTTGGCATGTAATCTTTTAGATATGACCTGTCCCTCCAGAGCCATGAAAGCCTGGTTGTGTCGTTCTGTCGTCTGCTGCACTCCTGTAATTAGCTAGGGAAAGCAAAACAAAACAAACCACCAAAGAAGATGCAGATCTGAACATACTCATTTCACACACTAATAATGATATTTGCTTTTATTTTTTTAAAGGAGAGACATGCAGAGAAAAATTCTACACTACAAAAGACTACCCCCATCCATCCATCCATCCATCCATCCATCCATCCATCCATCCATCCAACCA
>VZTB01014392.1:72060-111014 GCA_013397245.1 Thryothorus ludovicianus
CATCCATCCATCCATCCACCCACCCATCCACATCATGTTCAGAATCAGGTAAATGCTAAATACAAATTATTTTGCTGTCTGCAAGACCAAATAAAATACTTCTCTTCACCCTCTGTAGCATATATGCAACACACATTTCAATTTTGGCCAATCATATAATGCCCAGTAGGAAAATAAGAAAGACCTAGCTCTAGCACAATTTGAATCAGAGCTAAAAAAAACAGCTGTATTAAATGTATTAAATGGTGGTTTTTATTATAATGTATTAAAAGGTAGTTTTTAACTTGTGGACACTTTTCCCCAGAGATTTCAACCAGTATAAATGCTTATGAATATAAGCATTTTTGAAAACAGATGAATTTTGGGCCCAAGAGCACCAAAGCAATTCCTGAAGAGGGGGTTTAGGCTCTCAAGTGACTTAGAAGCCTGAGGAAGTGGTCTAATTATTTCTATTGTATTATCACAAAGATGAAGTAAGCCTAGCAAAAGTAGGTTTGGAATTAGCTAGTACTCATCTGAAATTTATTAAATGGGTTGGAATTTGTTATAAAATTTAAACCCATATACTGTTGTCCACCCTTAACCTGACAAGTAAGTACAAAGGCTGTAACTGAAGTTAAATGGAGTAGCAAATCACAATCTCTAACTAGAAAAGTGACAAGTCATGGTAAGAAAACCTCTTATAGGGTGAGAAGTAGAACCCTTTTTTATCTAGCAAAACAAGTACCAACCTAAGTTTATCGCAACACATTAACAGGATGGTTTTACCAAAGGTACAACAGATGATAAATTACCCTGACAAAATCTCCTTTTGTCATTGCTAATCAAGTTAATCGAGTTACAACTTGTTAATCAAGGAATAACTCAATAAAAGACAAACTAATGACACTGTAATTATGATAACAACGAAGGCTGGCAAGAAAGGCATATATTCATTAGTATAAAATGTAGCTATACTCACTTCACTTTACACTGAATTAAGTGCTTGGATTTCTGCTTTAACTACAGAAGAGACAGTGATTCTATCCATAGAGTGGGGCAAATTTATCCAAAAAAGTAATTTAATCTTTCTGCCTACCTGTCCATTTTCACATGCTTGACTCTCAGACAGCTCGTACGGTGGTGACACAAAGTACATTTTTGCTCTAGGGAAACCAGGAATGATGTTGCTAAGCTGAAATCCAAACATCACCAACCAACTCTTGACATCTAAAAATCAAAAGAAAGCAGCTAAGTGAGAAATACATGTGTTTAACAAATAGAGGAAATAAAAAATTAGGAAATCCATCTTTGACATCTTTAATTTCAAGTAGCAACTGAAGTCACAATTAATATTATACTGTAGAATTTTACAAAACTGTAGCAATCCACCATGAACAGGCACAGGAAACACTGCTTTAAATTTACCATAAATCATTCATCAGGGATATACCAGTTCTTTCTTTCTTTTGCATCAGAGCACAAGAATTATCCAAATGTTCTATAGCAAACAGTTCTTGTTCCATGTCTGACACCATCTGATGGGGCTACTATATGTAACCTATAAACTGCATTGGATAATGACATTTTATTAGGTTAACACTCCAAAAACATCTGCAGAGTCCTTTGGGGAAAGACATGGCTTCTCTTCTATGTCCTACTTCTATCAGCTGTCACCAGGTCCCAGGAGGCTCCATTAAAAGCAGTGAGAAGCTAGATTTGTAAATCAGATGTCTAAATTTAGGCACCAAGAATATCCTCCCCATCCCTCCAGGGAAAGTAGGAGCTGTTTTGGAGGGTTACAGCTCTGAGGTGAGCCTCAGCAAGTTCCAGGTGTGGGTTCAACCACGAAAACTCTGTCCTCAAATCTAAGTGTAAAAGCTTAGTAACTAAGTTAATAACAGTAATTCTCACTCAGCAGGTATTAAGAACTAATTATGTATTTTAGTTATCCAAATGATAATTCTTTTAGCAAAAAAAAGTCCATGACTCCATTTTACATTTCCTTTTCCCTGAATTAATGATAATTTTTGCTTAAAACTCTCTCCTGTCTTTCCCAGTGGCCATCTCTCCTCGCTGGCCTACACTGGCTCCTGATGCTGCTCCTGCCACTTCTGTGAGCTGAGCTGTTGCAAAGCCTGTTTTCCCCAAAAGTCTTTTTTCATTCTGACTCTAAAATAAGTATTGAAATACTCTGCCTCTATGAGGTATCTGTATCCATCTCCCATCATACGGTGCCTATTGTATTTCTCCTGAATCTTTGCACAGCACAGGGTTACTGCTCCTAATAAGGCTTCAATTTTATTTTATGGTAAAATGGTATCCCCTGAACAATTCACTTCAGCTGCTCTGATTCCACAGAAACCAGAAGAGGACCTATATACAAACCAGTTACTATTTTGCTGAGTTAATGTGCTTTGCAGCACAGCACTTGTTACAGGAATTTGTTTTGAGCAAAACTTGTGAATAAAGCGGTGTCAGGGGTTAACGATAAGAATGGATTGGGGAGGAGGTTTTTGGTGGGGTTGTTTTTGTTCTCTGTTTTTTTTTAACTATGACAACAAAGGTGCCATCATAATCACTTCTTGTCAAAGATAATCTGTTCAGTCCAACAAATATTTGCACCACACATGAAGTGTTTTTATAGACTACAAGGTGTGTGCTGTCCTTGAATGCAATTTATCTTACTAGATTTCATCCAGTGGATAGATAAATTAAATAAATATGATTTCAGAATGCAGCAAAAACAATGAAATGATGTTGAAAATAAAAATCAAAGGGTCGTAGATGAAAATATAACTTTTGCTGAATTTAGGACAACAAGGTAATTTTAGTTTCAAGTATTTTCACACTATCATATAAATCACATTATCTCCTAACTGCAAAGTAGCTCCACTAGAACCTGTGGTGTGTTACACCTACAATTAGGTCGCAGTGTACTAAAGAAACTTGCTATGATTTTCTTTGAAGGAAATGCACACTTTTCTTGAAATTCCAATTACTGCTAAAATAAAGATTGCTCCTTTTAAAAAAACGATACTGCTACTCTAATTACTGTATACTGAATATTCAATTCTGAAAAAAAGATTTTCCTGAAGACATATTAATTACCTTTCCTTTTAGAAACTGCCAGCAGCTAGTTCAAGTACTGTGTGATGTTACTAAATGAAAAATTATTCCTAATTAAGAAAGGGTTACATGTTTTACCCCATTCTAAAATACGTGATCAAAACTACTTTTGTTTCTTGGCTCTACACAATCCACAACATTTACTAGTCTTTCAGGATAAAATAATCTTAAAAACACATCAAGGATTTAATTTTAAAGATTAAAGACTGTTTGCATATTAAAAGTTAAATGAGAAAAAGAGGTCTAATTAAATCCATTCTTGGTGCTAATTCATAATGTGCCCATGGGCTCAGTCAGTAGTTAATTTTGAAAGTAGCCCTGAAAGAAAGAGATCTGAGCAGTTCTGGTTTGTGATTCTCAACCAACCTGTCAGTGAGTCCTATACATGACTTCACTTTTCTTGAAACAGAATTAGAATGAACATTTCTTTATGCAGGTCTAGTTCAACAGGAAGAACACTATGGCTGTGCTAAAATTTTACATTCAGGTAAACTTATATTTATTTTTTTTCCCTCCATAATTCATCATGGCTTCTCTCTAGAGCCCTTCATTCAGGTAAGAGCAGTACCAGAGAATCAGAAATATCCAGTTCTTTTCATAGCCAAAAGAGGAAAATGGCCCAAACTTGACGTGAGGACTGAGCAAAGGGCTCGTAAGGAGAAGCTGGATTTCTTTCCCAAATCAGCTTCCAAGCTGTAGTGTTATGTATTATAAATGTGAAGAAGTCTCACCTGTTACATAATTCTTTAGATCCAGTTCATTGCTGAGAGGGTTGTTGCTCTTGAACATGTACAGATTGAAAGGAGCGGGTTCTTTGCCAATGTTTTTCCACATGGTGTAATCAGGAGATGTCCAGCGCCCAGCCAGGACATCATAGTCCCTTTGGGTAAAATGCACGAGTTTGGTTAAAGGATCATACAGCCCTCCATGGAACCCAATGACCAGCTGGAAATCTGGGTTAGAGTCGTAATAGATCTCCCCATAGGCCGTGTACTGGAGCTGCTTGATCATCAGGCCGTTGATGCTGAAGACGGCTAACGGAGTGCCCGTGTTGTCAGAGGCCACGTAATACTCTTCCCCACTGCTGCTCTCCATTGCAAAGAGGTGGCCTTGCAGATCGTAGTACAAAGAGGTAATTTCAGAGTTGGAATGATTGTAGACATGAGTTACCCTTGTAGGATTGTGAAGATCAGCATAAAAGTACTGTAGATGATGCCCCAGGTTGGTCTTGCAGGAAGCCCTTCGGCCCAGCCCGTCATAGCGGTACTGAACACTCCACCCATTTGCTTTGTTGTAAGCTCTTGTCAGGAGCCCTTTGGAGTTGTACTCAAACACGTCTGCACCCCGCTGCCACAGGAACCCGTCGTCATCGATCTTGTAGGGGATGTCACCCAGGCGCGTGATCCTGTCCCTGAGGTCGTAGCGCAGCGGCATCAGTCGGACGCTGTTTCCAGGATTCAGGAGGTGGAGGTTCCCGTTCAGGTCGTAGCTGTAGCGCCAGGTGGGCCTGTCATTGACTGCCACGCTCTGCAGTTGCCCATCTCCGTCGTAGTCATAGGTGTACTTGGTGGTGTTGGCGTAGGGACCGAGTTTGAGCTCCCTTTTGGTCACCCTTCCCATGCTGTCGTACTGCACGGTCATCCAGTACATCAGGGACCGGAACATTTCGTACTGCACTTCCTTAATGCGCCCGTGGGTGTCAAAGTGCTTGCTCAGCGTCATAACTGCCGTGGTGATTATTTGGTTTATATCATAATAAATAACTCCAAATTTGCCAAAATGCTCTACTTTGCCAGAAATCTCATCGTAACGGTAGAGGTCAACTGGAAGAGGCGTCTCACTTATGATGGGTTTGATGCTCGCGATTCGGAAGCTGTTGTCATGATATGTATAATCAAACCTTGCATTGACCATTCCCTCTTCAGAGAACCTGTAGATTTGTTTGTCAACAAGAGGACCGATTTTCCGATAGCGAATCGTACAAGAAAATCCTCCACTTTGCAAATTCACCATTTTTAGGACACCTGTAGTTTCGTCGTATCCAAAAGTAACCGCCGTGCTGTCATAAACAATTTCAGACAGCTTGGATAGCTTCCCATACTTGTAGAAGACTTGTCGGCCGGTACCTAAATACGACGTTTTCAGAATCCTCCCGTCATCGCTGTAATCGAAAATGACGGAGGCGTTGCTTTCGGGGGGGTTGTAGATGTTCCTGATGTAGCCCACGGAGGTGTGAGTGGACATGCTGTGCCGGGCCACGCTGGGCATGGTGACGGCGTGCAGGCGGTCCGAGGAGTCGTACTCGAAGATGTACTGTCGCTGGCTCTGCAGCAGCAGCACCATCGACTGCAGGGGAAACAACAACAACAACAAACAGTTACAGCTATCAGCGTGTGGCCTGAGAGAGGCAGCTGAAGAAAAGTTTACTGGAGAGGCACTAATGTTAAACGAGTACAAAGAGAATCAGATACATTAGCCAGGGGCACAGAGCTGCTCAGGAATATTGTCAGGTTGCCAGATGAGAGGATCTGTTCCTTGGAAATCAATACGCTGACGCTCCAGAGAAAGTGTAGGTTAGCAACCTGTGAGCTGTCCTCCCTGTAGGAGGACTTTTTTTTTTATTTTCCTTTTTTTTTTTTTCCCTGGGGGATGTAGAGGAGTTAGATAAATGACTTGATTTATCTTCCTGCCAGCAGTTGTAATTCACAACTGTTATTGTGAAATATGTGAGAAACTAAGCAGAGGACATCAGCTCTGGTTTACTTAGAATGACAAAAAGGGAAAGGGAAAACAACATGCAGTTTTGCAGTATTTAAGACAATTTTATGACTGAAGTGTGCTAATTAGGCTAAGCAAAAATGCACTACCATATTTTCATTTAATAAGTAACAATTAGAGATGAATTACCTGTTTCTACGTGAACCTTTTGTCAGGTTTAGTCATGCATTTTTGGGCTTAATTAAGCACAATTCATTGTGCTAATTTATTGCCATTCTATGGCAGGAAAATATCAAAAGACAGAAACCATGAACAAAATATTTGCCATTAAGAATTAGTCATATTCAGTTGACTGATTGAAAAATAAGGATTTTGAGACCAGGGATGGCCAACAGCTGGGATACATCAAACCTTAGCTTGTTTGCACGTGTGATTCATGCATCACGAAGCCAAACAAGAACTCTGTGTCCCCGCAGCTCGTGCCAGGAGGCGACAGGACACCACCTACGTTTTCCAGGTAGGTGTAGCTCCACACTTTGCCGTCGGCGAACATGCGCGACACGATCCTGCCCTGCTTGTCGATGTCGGTCCTCTCGCTCATGGCGCCGCGCTGCAGCCCCGCCAGGCGCCCGTTGAGGAAGTAGGACACGTTGACAGCGGCCAGGCCGCTGCTGGGCAGCCACAGGAAGGGCCGGCCCAGCTGGTCGTAGATGATGCGCAGCGTGAATTTGCGGTGGTCGTCGTAGATCTTCTCCGTGCGGATGTTGCGGTCGTAGTCGATGGACAGCAGGTTCCTGCCGTGCACCTGCGGGAGCGAAGGAGGCCGTGCTCAGTGCAGTTTACAGCAGGAAAACCCTCCGTGCAAAGTGTAGGCTTCCTCTTAACTGGATTTTGCTTTCTACTTGGCAGTGACTCAAATACTTTGAGTCTTACGGGGTATTTCCCATCTCGCTGCAATATGAGGGATGATAGCCTACAGTAAAAGGCTTCCATTATGGTCAGAACAGACATTCTGCACACCCAGGTCTTAAAGTGCAGAGAAACAAATTATTTTGCATGGAATATTTTTCTATTTATTCTATTTTTCTACTTTCTAATATTTTTCTTTTATTTTTGTACGTCTGACACCAATTTTTTTTTTTTGCCTTTTCCCCTACAATCTCTCTAAGAACAACCAAAGAAATTTTTGTTTCTTTATTGAGGTTTAGCCGCTTGGCTTCTAATTGCAACACCCTGCTTAGAATTCATTCATTTACTGTTTTCTTTATTTACTTTCCAAATATTCAATAGATCCTTCACTTGCGATGGGCTTACAAATCCTGATCGTACAGGTTGGGAAATATGGACTTCTAGTGTTGAAAGCAAAGGTGCTAAATAATTAGGTTAAGTATTTTTCTATTTTTTCCCTCCTTTATTTTTTCTTGTTGTAATTTTCATTCAAAGTACAGCATGAAGTGTTTCAGTGCCAGCTTTATTTATTTATTTATTTTAAATAAAAGAGCAAAACAGAGGCAAAGGAGAATAAGCATGCCAAATGGGGAGGCTTCCAGTGAGAATGCTATAATGAGAGATGCATAAATATATTCACTGGGGGGTAAGCCATAAAATTCAGGCTAATGCTGTAATCTGATAAAGCTTCTTCAGTAATTTAATTGTAGATGCATCATTAATAAAGTAGAAGTTTTTAAATTAGATATAATTTCAGAGCAATGACTACTTAAAAAGTATTCATCAATTTCTGGGAATTTGTTCTTTAGCTTATATTTTACAGTGGCTTTGATAATGCAACGTTTCCTCTTATCCAAAATTAAACTGTACATCAAACAATATGCAAATTAACCCTGAGCCTTTCTTGAGGACATAAAAGTTATTCTGAGATATATTCACTGGCAAGGGTAAACCCAATTCCCACCCCAACCAGCTCAGTAGAAATTCAGTTATACAGACACATTTAAAATTAATACAGTTTCGTGTTTGTAAAGAAATAATTATTTCAAATTATCGCTCATTATCCTAATTTTTTCCATTAATGAAATTAATCTCTTTAACAGTTTGCATTTCCTCAGTGGGCAATTACTAGGAAAAAAAAAGCTCTTTTCTGTAGGTTTTCCCAAAGGTTATCCCAGCAAAAATTTGCCCTGTGATTCACAGAAAAGACAGAGTATTTTTCTGAAAACACCTTGAGGCAAAACAAGTCATATTCTTCTCTCCCATTGCAATGAAAATAAAGCCAGGGAAGCCAAATTCAACATCAGTAGTTTCTCAACTGGTTACTCTTGTTTTGTAGGATCAATCTTGATAGCAGAGACATAAAAAACTCCCTTTTCATCAGCAGAAAAGAGCTTTGACCTCTCAAAAACATTTAGCTATAGAATTGAAGGGTTGGAGTATGACTAAAAAAGCCCAATTTCTTAAGGGTGAGCAGATTTTCTAAAAAAGAAAAAAAAGTCTTTCAGAAAGATTATGAACTGAATTTTAGCTTTGGGGTTTTTGTTTGTTTTGTTTTTTTGTAACTTCTGAAGCTTCATAGATCAGTCAGGATTTTTAGGTTTTGTTCCCTCCATTACAGTAACTACAATAGTAATCTGCATGAAGGAAAGTCTGAGTCCAGGTATCCTCTCTTTTCTCAAAAATATTATAACAGTTATTTTGTTTTGCCATAGAAAACAAAATTAGCAGAGTTTGAAAAATGATTACACACAAGAGCTGTGCACACATGCAAATATCACTTGGAGATGCACACACGAATATCACCTGCTTGGATAATTCAGTACCTTCATTTGCATTTGTAAAATAAGTAAAACCAGAGACTGTAATTGCAGTATCATTAATTATATAGAAACCCAAACAGGCTGACTAATTCCCACCCTTCCTGGGAACACTAAGAGCAGTCACAACTGCAGATTACTCCACGAGCCCTTTCTCTTTTGTTCACTACCCACGTGCACGTCTGATTTTCCCTTGG
This sequence comes from Thryothorus ludovicianus, assembly GCA_013397245.1. Lineage (NCBI taxonomy): Eukaryota > Metazoa > Chordata > Aves > Passeriformes > Certhiidae > Thryothorus > Thryothorus ludovicianus. Next base: position 80,852 of record VZTB01014392.1, read on the forward strand.
CTGCTGCTGAAGTGGCCGTAGGGACGAGCCCTTTGTGCCTTGGAAAGGTCTGGCCACAGAAATATCTTATATGATGCTGCTCCATAATAAAAACTCTTCAGACAGGAATCTTATCAGGACTTTATCTGGAACTACAGCAAGACACGGAACGTGTGGCGCATCAAACAGCAGCAGACAGAGAGATAAAGGTGAAGTTCCTTTCTCAGGTTCATTGAATGTGCCCAGGCAGGTGTGCAGATTCCAAAACGTGTGGCTGGGGTTGCCTGAAGCATGGATGGGCAGAGCCTGGACTCAGGAGCACCACTGTGTGAGGGCTCATACAACCAGCCAATGCTTTGGGTTGGAAGGGACCTGTGAATCACCCAGCACAACCCCCCTGAGCAGGGACATCTTCACCTGGAACAGGCTGTGCACAGCCCTGCCCACCTCACCTTCAATGCTTCCAGGAATGGGGCATCCAACACCACTCGGGGCAACCTGTGCCAGTGCCTCACCACAGCACCATAGAGAACTTCTGCAGAACTGCTTTAAATGTACCCTCTTTTAGATAAAGCTGCCACCCCTTGTCCAATCACAACAGACCCTAAAAAAATCCTGTCCCCATCTTTTTTATAAGCCCCCTTTCACTACTGAAGCCCAGGGGTGTGGGCTCCAGCAAATATTGAGCACTGTGAGGGGAAGCACTCAGCAAAGAGGTGAATCCCAAAGGATGCCCACCCCTCCAGTCACTGATTGTGGACAGTCAGCTCTGCAGCAGTGCCCTGCCCTGTGTCACCATGTGCCACAGCTGCCCCTGCCTGCCACCTGCTCCCCGCAGCATTCCAGCACACTTGCTCTGCTTTGTTCACTAAACAATTTATAAAGATGAATTGGAATAAATGAGATGCAAATAAATTCTATGCTTTCTCTCTCATTTTCAAATTTCATTTTCAGTCCACTCAACCTGTGATAATCTCATAGTGATTTTCATTTAAAAGAGCTAAATGGATATGTGATTATTGTTACAGGAACTAACACCAGACAATTAAATGTTGAGGTGTCGCTAGATAAAGCATTGTTTTGATTTGCATAAACACGATGCAAGAAAACCTATCTCATGCAAGGTTTCAGCACTAAGATGTGTTTAACTTCAGCTAATTACCACAAGTACCTCTATTAAATTTTTAGAATTGAGAGTTAGGACTACTGGAATTTCAGCATCCTATTTATTTTATTTTGAACAACACCTAGTCAAAATAAACAGCTGATCCATTTTCCACTTTCAATCAACTGCTGCAGGTCAACACATCGAAAATCAATTACACAGCAATGAAGCTTGGTCATTAAGGATGAGCTGCTAATCTCATTCAATTTCTTTTGTCTAACCTTCCCCCTCTCCCCAATAAGTACATTCTGAGTATTTTTGAGAATAAGGAAAGAGTTGTTTACTCAACACTGAGAATTAGATGCTAAGCAATGGGAAAATATAAGAAATTAACATTCAAGTAATTGGGTATTTTTTGTAAATCACTACATAATTGCTTACATATATTGCATTTGCTATGTGATCTTGAAGACACTGAACTGTATCTTGTGTTCAGTGATGTTGAAAGAATTGATAAAAGAATGAGGACTTGAGCAGCTCTACATTTGTTTTCTGCTCAGTATCTCAAATCCTTTCCAAAACTGCACATACTGAAGCAGTCCAGTCAAAAAAAATCCGTGAAAATCAGGGCAGCAAAGCACAGAATGGGATTAATCCAGCTGCAGAAGATCTTTAATTTGGCAGGGGATGGATTACATGACCTGACTGTCTTCCTTATCCTGTGCTTACGATTTTGTAATTATGGCAATTATTTTCCAATCGTGCCATTTGGGAAAGGGAATAAACACAACATGCCTGTCTCAGTGAGTCTGTAGGGGGATTTTACAGCAGCAGAATGTTGCAGTTGTGTTTGCTCCCCAGCAGCAGCTTGGGTTAAGTCTGCCCTGGCAGTTTTACAAGTGGTGAGTGCTCAGATTCCGACTGCCTTGGGAGGCAGAGTGTTTTGCAGCAACAGGGCAATGAAGCTCGGGGAGGCTCTAGAATACAACTTTTGAGGAGTGGCTGAGGGAGCCAAGGGTGTTTAATTTGCAGAAAAGTTGGTTTGGAGGGACCTAATTGCTCTCTACAAGTCCCTGAAAGGAGTTAGCAAATTGGGGGCTGGTCTCTCTGCCATGTCTCAGATGAAAGGACAGGAGGAAATGTCCTGAAGTTGCACCAGGGGAAGTTCAGATTAGCTATTTGAAAAATCTTTTTTCTCTGAAAGAGTGTTCATGCATTGGAGTAGGTTGCCCAGGAAGGTGGTGGAGTCACCATGTCTGGATGTGTTCAAAAGGAACTGGGCTGTTGTTTTTGGGGATATGGTTTGGGGCAAGTACAGTGGGGCTGGGGTGATGATTGGACTAAATGATCTTGAAGGTCTCTTCCAACATTGAGGATTCTGTGATTCTGTAATATTCCAGGTATTTTTACCAATCTCTTTTGGAATACTTTTAGTTATGAAGCTCTACAGCTGATTGCAGCAGATGATCCCATGCAGCCAACTGAGCTCTCAAACAGTGTCACACCAAAGACAATACCAGGGTTGTACATTTTTAACAAGTAAAAGTAATGTCCTTCACAATAAAAAATTAATTTTCTGCCCAAAGAGGAAAAGGTGATTATTGTAACAACAGGTTCTACTTACCCTGAGCTTTCTTCCAAACACCGTCACTTTGCCTTTAATCTGCTCCTTCCTCAGGCGCCATTCAATTGAGTTTAAACCATTTTCCATGGGTAGAGAAATATTACATCGTCCTATGGTGGGAGTCACAGTCCCAGCCAGGACATGAGGTTCGCTGTGAAAGCTAATGCTCATGCCATTGGCATACATCACTCTCAAAGTACCATTATTACAGAGCTGGTAGCTGTTCCTCACTTGATCTACAGCAATAATGAAAAGAAAATAATTTAGCTACTCCAGTCATAAAGAAAACATATAGCTTAATTTGATTGGTTTTTTATTGCACTCCTGTTGATGTTAAATGAAGTCAGCCTGCAATTACCATTTACGTGGTACTATGGTGGAAATTACAGATGTTACTGATTCATGTAAAGAACAGTAGTGTAACAGTGAGCCTGCAGAGAGATACTGTGTTTATTTCATTATGTTTCCCCTTCAGTCTTAATTGTGAATCAAAATGCACAGTAATATGTGTTGAACCACGTAATTTGTTTCTGATATGAACAAAAACTCCTGAAAACTGAACTGCTGGATAAACAACAAAGCATTAAACTCCAGGACAAAAAGAAAAAGAAGATGATTGCTGGACTCTTTATAAGTAGGAAGAAGTAAGTGCCTCTTCTTTTTTGTTTCCCTCTGTTTAAAAACTGTCTCCAAGCAGAGGCCTTGTACAGAGTTACAGTGTGGCTTTAAATCCTCAAGGTGTGAGGCTCCAGCAGTGCAAGCTGGCAGCCACAGCAGCTCCCTCTCCTGCCTCCCTGCCTCCCCACAGAACCACACTGGCCTGATGTGCACACCCGGCCCCTGTCGGAGAAGAGTTACACAAACAATCCCGTGCTTCTCTGGCCATGCAGTTCTCCAGCTGCTTGACACAGCCAAGTCTCCTCTCAGCCAGGATGGAGTGCCAGGGTGTGCAGCTGTCAGCAACACATCAATATCTGCCTGACAGAAGGACAGCATCTACGTAATTCATCATCTGGTGCAAGAGAAATTAAGTCTTTGTAACCAGACCTGTCATGGTATAATAGTCTATAAATGTTGACATTTATGTCAGGACGAGACTATTGTTTGATGATGATATTCTCATTCCAGTGACATTATATATTAATTAAAAAGCCCCATCACTCACCAAATCCCTTTCAGTCTGCCTTTGATAACTGACTTCACTCCATCAGACACAAAGCCTGGGTGGTGCTGGGACACTCTACACAAACTCTGAACCTGTGTTGCTGCTGCCTCCTGCCACCCTTGGGCTGTAACACTGCTCTTGGAAGGGCCATCTCTGGCACCACACCATCCACTGCCCTGGTAGCTCTACGCTGTAATTAATGGCAGTGCATAAATTTAGAAGATTTCTTCTACTAGAAGGCTTCCTGAGCCTCTCCAGAAGGATCTCCCCCTGCAGCCATACCCAGAGGTCAGGCTGCATCTCTGTGGCACAGAAGTCAGAAGCAATTTTGCTGAGAAGTACAGAGAAATAGGCAAGTGGGTGAAGTGACCCTGACCCAGGAGGCAGTGGCAGGACTAACTCTCCCCAGCAGGTTGTGACCACATGTACCTGACACAAAGCAGGACTGCTTACCTGTCCTGAAGACCTGTCACTTTAGGAATAAGCTTTATTAGAGTTTTACTTGCAAACCTTATATGGTTTCCCCCTGCTCCTAAGTGCTCTAATGACACGAATCATTAGCAAATTGCTTTCTCAGGCTGTGTGTGTGGTTAGGAGGTGTGCTGAGAAGTGTGCTTTGGTACCTTGAACAACTGTATAGGAAGCCTCCACAGAGGAGAGATTTGTGATGACCGTGACATCGTCATCCCGATTAGAATTCTCAATGTCGATGGTAATGGACTTTTCCATTTCTCGATGAAGGCTAGTTACCACTCCAGTGGGACGTGTTACATTGGTCAGACGCCCTTCATGATCATAGCTAATAGAAAAGTTAGTGAGAGCAAAAAAGCATGAGGATATATGTTCATTTCAATACCCAATGTATTAATAATGCACCACATTTGTGCAAGAAACCCAGACTGAAACAGATTTTCAAGAACAACCTGGCCATATCTATTTCTCTGTTCTTGAAAGAGTCTATAATGATGAAATAGTATTTCTTAGATACTGATCTCAACTACATGGGTGCAAATCCAGGCTAGCATCTTTTAAATTATTAAATTAATTAAATTATTATGACTATACGGAGTGATATTTGTCTCAAACAATTATAACTTGTAAATTGGTCTGCATTTTAATAGTTGCATTTCACTCTAAAGAAGTGGACTTCTGATGGACACTGCAATAAACAATTGCATAAACTGCACATTTGCTTTTGAATAATTTGTGGAAATTAAGTATCGTCTTGAGTGACATATCAAGGAATAAACTTGCCAAAAAGTATTAAAAAAGACATTAGCTTCACAATAAAATAACTTCATTTAGATCTTATCTGTGGTATTGAATTGCATTTTTGGGTTAATATTTTGGCTTATAAAGATGAAAGGTGAAAAGCACAGGATAGAGGTTGGAGTTGCACAAAGGGCAGCAGTCAGCATTCAGAAAAGACCTTAGAAAAGGAGTTAAATGCTCCAGAGGCATAAAGATTTAAAAAAAAAAGAAGAAAAAAAAAAAAAAAAGGCTTTCCATGATTTTATTGAGTTAAATTTCTTTAGAGGTATAAAGCCTGAGGAGGGGGGAAAGAAGGAATGCTTCTGGAAATCAAATCATACCCTTTCCCCCTTGCCTGCAGTGTGCTCTAGTTGTGTGCATACGTTTGCTAAAGAAGCAATCCTTGGCTCTTAGGGGTGAGAAATGGGGACCTGAAACAAAATCAGCATTCCAGTCTGACACTCTGCTCGCTGCACTTCCCTGCTCGTGCAAGAGTCTCTCACCCAGCTGTTACCAAGGCACACGTGCTTCTAGAGAGCAGAAAGGCAAGAAAAAATGTCCTGTGTAGATAAAGGGAAAGGTTTAGGTAGAGGTTGTAACCAACTGGTCATCCTTGGAATGTAGAGATGCAGGGAGCAGGAAGCCTGGAAGAGAACTGGTAAATCCATTGCACTGCCTGAGAGTAACAGAAGAGAAGAGGAGCACATTTAATATCATGGAGCTAGCTCAGTTCATTGTAGGCTGTGGTTAGCTGTAAAGATGAAAAAAAAAATCAGAGCTTTCAACATGGCTTTACAATAGAAACACTCAGAAACCTCAGAGTAGGCCACCTGAACTGTACAGCATATCTAAAAAATTAAGACACAGATTGGCTCCTCAGTTAAAATGAACAAAATACATGACATTCAAATCCATTGCAAATGGGTGCACCCATTCAACTGAACATTGGGGAGGAAAGAAAAAAATCACCTGTGGAGCAGCAAGCCTTACCAGAACCAATGGAAGTATTAGGCAAAGAGGGAAATCAATAAAAGAAAGCATCATGCGACCTAAAAGGGACCAATAACACATTCTGTTCATTTAAAAAGTTCAGGATCAAAGAAAGATTAAGCAGCATGATTTTTCTCAATATAGTCACAAGTTTCTCTCCACGGATACATATTTATATATAGATATATTATCATATCAGCAAGATACTGGAAAAAAAAGATACTATGTTGAAATGATCTATGAAAGTAGGTTTAGTTAAGTCTTTATAAAAGTATTTGTCAAAAAATATTGAAAAGCACTCCAAAAGAACAGCTAAAGAAAGAACTTGATCCAGCCCAGCATCTGTCTTTCAAGGGAAAAGAAAAAGTACAAAAAATGGAGAATTTCAAAAATCTTAAAGGTTAATAAGGCCCCTTAAGAGTCTGTGGTGTGTTTCATGATGAGCAGAGTGATGAAGAGAACACTTGGATGTCAAATCTCACAGCACAGACAATGTTATTTAGGACAAACTAGAAAAAACTGTGAGTGTCTCCAGTGTGACTCTGCAGCACTCGGTGAACTTCCAGAAAAACTGGCGGTGAAATTCCCCATCAGCAAATATATTTTAGGCAATGCAAATGAGACATTAATTTAAACTCTTCATTCACATTGCTGGGTTTTTAATTAACCTAGAAAAAATTCCTGGGGATTGCTGTGGGCTACTCACTGGAAATCTCTATTCAAAGTGTAAGGGCAGTCTAAAAAGTAAATATGGATGTGGATGTACAGAGGTTGAAGCAGGAAAATGAAAATATTGTAGTGCTATTTCAAGAAATTATTGTTTTACCCCTGCCATGGGGTGTTCCCCAGTACTGGTCACAGCTTTGAAAGCAGCAACAGTAGAGATTAAAAGGGTTTATGAGCAAGTGATGGATACATTTAAGAAAATACATACAAAAGTACTCTCCTTGAAGATCTTCAGGCCATTTAGATTATGAGTTAGAGATATAAAAAATTCACTACTTAAATGATATATATACACACTGTGATACCAATATATAAAGAAGGCATTTCTACTTTGTCCATTGTATCAAAATAAAATCTTATTTAAAAAAAATCTAAAAGGCAAAAAAATTAAAATGAGTACAACAGAAATCTTTTATGTACCACAAAATTTAAGTAACATATTCCTGAGGTTTTTTTTTTTTAATTTATGTATTATGTGAGAGCAAGCGCTCAGTAGAATACAACATTCTGACATTTATCTGAATAATAAGAATAAACTATATATGAATTAAATGATTATGTACTTCTCTTTTTCATGTCGTGAACCTGCACCTAATGAAGTAAAAACCAAAATTTACAATGAAAAATGTATTGATTATCCTGATGTCTTCTTCAGCAGCAGTCCCTACCTATTGTCTGTGACACAGCATCAGCCTGCATGAACCAGGTCTGATAAGGCAACTTTTACATTTTCAAATGTAAAGGTTGTAATGTAAAACCTTTACATTCTCAAATGAGGTGGGCTCTGGGTACACTGAAATTTCTGAGCTTTTATTACCAACTTCAGTTAGAGTAAGGCTTCATCCCAGGTTTTTCTACTAATAAAATTACAAGGGCAAACAACTTCTCTTTATCCTGGTATCTTAAAAACCAACAAATAGCATCTCCCCACTGCTGCCTCACCAGCTCTTTGCTAACTGTGACCCAGACCCCCCTGCAGCAGGCAAAGGTTTCCCAGGACAGCTCTGGGTGACACCAGGCACGAAGCTGGTGGCTGTCACTGCCAGCCTGGTGGCTCTGAGCTGCCCATGGCTACAGCTATAGCTCAGCCTCCACAGAGGGACACAGCTGAGCACTGGGCACCTTCTCAGGTATCCTCTGTGCATCCCCTCAGTGGGCTTGTGACAGTGCCCCAAGGGCTGCTGTCCCTTGGCCACTACTGTGGCACCTCTATTCCTCAGGCAATTTTTATGCCCAGCATCCAGGTCTCAGGTTTGAGCTGTGCTCCCAACAGCTCGTGGGTGGAGCAGGAAGGACAGGGAGGAACTGCACTGCAGAGAGGAGGAACAGCAGCTTCTGACTTAACACAGAGCTGGGCAAGGCACAGATCCACACACATTTACACACATCCCTGTTTTCTCTCCCTTTCAAAACTGACTCAAGAAAAAAAACTGCAGCATTCTCTCAGGATGCTTCCTAGACCAAGAGGAATACCACTGGGAACTGCTTCAAAGATCTGTGCTTCATGCCCAAGCCAAGCTTAAATTACCCCATGTGAGCCTGCTGGTAGCTGTTCTATTATTGAAGAGCCTTGGCTGCTCCTACTGCAAATGAGCTGCCTGCACGTGCACAGATGCTATCTATAGAATTCACGTATGGAGTGTGCACACACAAACCAGCTTGTGTCTGCAACTCTCTGCATTTGCAGATGCACACCTAGATTAACTACAAATTTAATTCCGAGAGCATTTTCAGGGTGAAGTTTCAGATAAATGAGAGGAATATACCCAATAAGATAACACGGCACTTCAGCGTCTGGTTGATATAAATGCACTGACATAAATTTTTCATAAGAACTTTAGCTCATGTAGTACTTTACCACTTAAAAGACCTCTGTTCTTTTCCAGTTCTGCTGCCATATTAACAATTTTGAGTGCTGATTTTGCCTGTATGAATGCACGAATATAACTGCACAGAAAACTCTTTTGTTGTCCTTATAAAGTCTCATTGGCTGAATACTCCTTTCATCTTCAATTGATATTAAGTTATAGCTACCAAAAAAAACCTGCAGAATGATGAATACAGAATTTTCTCTTAGGAGCTGTTTCAGAGAACAAACAGAAACCAGAAACCAGTACTGAGTGACTGTGGACTGTGATTGTTTAGGTTTGTATATTTTATTCAAATAATGTCTTTATGGTTCTCTCATCTATGGGCTCTATGCTTATGAGAACATATGTACAAATCTGGGAGAAATAAGTTATTTCTGCTGCCTCATCAAAGTTACTAATTATCCAAGACAGTACCTCAGGCTGCAATATTAAATCTAAAGATGGTATTTAACTTCCATGGACCTGAGGCAAAGGTTGTGCATCTTTTCTTATTTGATCTTGAAAAAAATCTGCAGCACCATGTACACATTAAATGATCTTTTCAGCTGATCTCAGTAAGACAGCAAAGCCCCTATCTTCTGTATTTCCTTAGGAATCATAATACAATTTTTCTAATAAACCATGTTAACTTAGCACTTGGTGTGACTCAGACACCAGCTATACCAGTTTTGTAACCGGTAACTTTCTGATGACATTTTTTTTAATGTTTTAAGGATTTTAATGTAGAATTTTAAATTACTTCGCTAATTAGTTTTCTGTAATTAATTTCTGGCGTTTTGAGAAATAAGTAATTTATATGACTGTATTTTGAGCTACCTATTGAGGGAAAAAAACCCACAAAAAAATCTTCCTGGAAGGGCATCCACATCTCATCAGCAATATGAAATTTTATTCTGTTTAGTCCAGCGAGCTTTTATTTGAGCTTATAATCAGCAGGTAATAGCTTCATGTGGTCACGTAACTGAGCTATTTGTGTAACGAATTTGTGGTAAAGAAATAATTTTTGCAAAATATTAAGGAAAAAATACTGAAGTGAAGCCGGAGGCTGGAGGAGAGGAGTGGTTGGACATGCAGGGCCCCACGAGAGGGCACTGCTTTCCTTCCGAAGGGAGCCGACTGCAGCATCCCTGCTGAGCAGGGCAGGCTCTGAACACAGCTCCTTCTATTCCCGCATTTCTTACGTTTCCTCCAAACAGAGAAAACAGGTGGCCAAGCTGAATGCATCAATAAACTGAGGGGTGTGTGCACCATTGCTAGCCTGCGACCTTGAAAATAAGCCTGCCATTTAATATTAAATATAAAGCCTTTTTCCTATTTTCTACTCGCTGATTTGGAGAATATTTTTTAATCATTAACTAATTCGGACAAAATATATGGCATCAGACTTGCCATGCTTTAATATATTTTTAAATATGTCATTTAGCTTCTCTTTTTAAAATTGTTTTGATCAAAAAATGGCAGTAAGACTTCTAAGAATAGGATAAATATTAATAAAAATCGGACTTTTTTTTCCTAGATTTTTTAATATACTTTTGAACCTCATCTCTTCAGATGAATTTCATTTAAAGAGGAAGTTCTGTCTATTTAATCTATAGGCTCATGAACACCAGTGTGCTTTTGGGTTATCTACAAATTATGGAAGTTACACCAGGGGTCTGACAGATAGCTGGGGATCTAATTTCCTCACTTGTCTCAGGAATGAACAATCATTGAAGTTAATCAACATTTTAACAACCATGAGTAATATATGAGGCTGAACAGAAAGAGAGATAATTTGAGTTCCAAAGAAGCTGCAGCAGGAGGGTTCCTCGAGGGAGGCAGCTCTGTGGGAGCTGCAGGGGGAGTGCTGGGCTGCTCTGGCTGTGTCAGCCGTGCTGACCACGAGCAGCAGCTTCACTAAGCCAGGGTTCTGGCCATGGCACACGGTGCTTTGTGTGCCCGGGGATGAGCTGCTCCAAACTCCAACCCCAGGCAGGGATTTAGGGGGATCAGCACCCACCCAAAGGACTCGGCACAACTGACACCATCACAAAGCCACTTAACCGTTTCCAGCTTCTCCCTGGACGGAACTGCAACAGCCTTACTCATTATCACTGAAAAACCTACAACAAATTGCAGCAGGGTCAGCCTAGGGCCTACTCACTACCATTTGAAAAACAAATGTATGCTTAATATATCCAAAAACATTCTTACTCATAAAATGTTGTCCATCCTGTTTCATCACTCTTCGTTGCTAAGAGACCACTGTTTCCATTATATGTCATTAATCCGAGCTCCAGGGTCTGTGTTGAGACCAGCTTGAGTCCACCATTAGTGCCAACAGCCAGCGTGACAATCTGATTATCCGGCATCAGTAAATGGCGGGGCATCCCACTGGCATCCCGGCGCACCTTCAAGGAGTTGCCATTGTTGTCCATCACCTCCGTGACATCGTTATCGCTGCTATAGGTGAAATTGTACAAGTATTCCCCGGTAACGAGGCTCAGAGTGTACTGGTGAATCCCATCAGCATTGAAGACATACAGCTCCTGTTCTCCTGGAGATGCAGCTTCATATTGGTTAAAGGAATTAAGAATGGGCCTGTTTTTACTGACAGCCCTAATGCGGATATTTCCGAGATCAGCTATGTAGATGGTACCATCTGGGGCCACAGCTAAGGAAGATGGTGAATTTAAGATGGCATCAGTGGCATACCCATCATCCCCAGCATAGCAATTACAGTTGACATCATTTTTGCAATCACAGTCTGAAGCTGCCCCTGCAAGAAGGCATATTTCTCCATTGGTAGTTACCTGGCGTAGCCGATTAATTTTTTTTTCATCTGTCTCACTGATGTAAAGAACTCCTGTGTGTGAGATGGCAATGGCACTGGCTGATTCAAGTGCAGAATGAATAGCCAGTTTGCTAAGAGAGTAGTCTATACCAGGAACCTGGCAGTGCATGGGGCGTCCAGCAATAATGCTAACTTGATGGTTTTCTGTGATCCGTAAAATAACATTGTTCTCTAGGACATAAAGGGAGTTGTCCATGGGATTGACAGCGAGATCAGTAGGCCACTCCAGCCGTACCTATGAGTTGCACAAATTATTACTGTAAAACTCGAAACTGAAAAGTACACTCCTAGTGTTTAAAATTCCACGTGTAACAACAGCAAATTAGTGAGGGGTTTATCAGCGTAAATCATGAAACCAAGTCATGAATGGCAACTATTTCAAACAATGATTTTGTTTTTCGGAAATATTAAAGCTACGTGCAGTTGTAACTTTGGCTAATTGTGTTTCTGTGCAAGAATGAATGCTACATTGTGGAAGCTCTACAGTAATTACAGAAAAACAGGCAATTAAGACAATAACTCCCATTATCTCAACCTTATTTCTCTAAAGAAGCATAAATAAACTGTGTTAGCCACAGTAAAAAGGATGGTTCACCCATTTCAGTAACGAATCAAATATGTTATCATCTTGTGCTGCATAATGTATTTCTTAAGAGGCCAGGCAGTCATTCAAAATAGACGCCCATCTCTTCTAAGGCAGAGAGGAAAATAAACGCAGTAAGAATCTACCTGGGTGACATCCATGCTGGAATCACAGCTGAGAGGTCGAACAGCAGTTAGGTCATTGGAGCCCAGCAGGGTTGATATAATTCCATTCTGATCCACTTTTCTAATCATAGTGGCATCAACAAAATACATGAGTCCATACTTATCCACTGCAATTCCTAAAAATATAAAAACCACGCATCAGTGCAGCAGTGAGGCTGCTGGCTTCAAGGCAGGCTTTGTCTTGTTTACAAGATGGTGAAATTTGTTCACTTCCCCTGTTCCTTCCTCCCTCCCAACCTGAGCACAGGTCCTGGAACCCTCCAACAACACATAGTTCTGCCAAAGAAATGGCATCAACCAGGTTTATCCTTCAGGGCTTTAAAGAAAACTACAGAAATCCCCAAACATGCCAAAGACCCAGCAGAATGCATCAGCTTATTTCTAGATTCAAATTCTCTGCTATATTACATAAACTCAATTAAAAAATTATCTCCTAATTTTACTCAGAAATCTGAGGAATTGCTTTCTTCATCTGAAAAATCTAATAAGGATGAAGAATTTTTAGAAATGTTTTAACATACCTTCAAAATGTTTTGAAAACTAGGAGGACATTGTATTATTTCTGGCTTTTTTTTTTTTTTTTTTAATTCTTTGCCCTGTTGCAGTAAAAATACAGAAAGAACATCTGGTGTTTCCAGATGAAGACACAGGGGTTGCCAGCCTTATAAAAAAGGGAAAGTTCAATGCCTGTCACGCTGTGAGTCCTTAGAGAGGAAAGGCAGAGCATGGAAGGGCGCTCCCTCGGAGGAGCTGACGGATGCTGCTGACTGTTGGGAAGCAGGGCAGCCTTTTTCTCACCTGCCTTTCCTGCTTTGATTTGGTGCACTGCCTTGTCCATTTCTCAGGCTGAAAATAAAATACTGATCTAAAAAAATTCTATCTTCAAATGGTTGCAGTGCTCATCCCACCAGGCAGTGAGAGAAGATACAGCTTCATCTTTTTAATTTCTATGTGTTAACTGAAACTACTTCCTATACAAAGAAACTTTCCATTTTTGTGCACCTTTATGATCATCTAGTTATTTTCAGCCTCTGAAAAAACCCAAAGATGTTTGTAACACATGGCAATACACCTGATTATTTCATCCTTACAATTAAGATGAAACAACAGAGAAAGAAAAAGCCTTAAAAAGAAATATATCTCCAAATCTCTTTAACATCTTGAAAACTTTTTGTCAAAAATTAGAAACTGGAAAGGGCAAAAATCCTTCTATTCTTTCCTCTCACTCTGAAGAAAAAGGAGATACATGGAGGAAAAAGAGAAAAGCCACAGCAAGTAATTTCTCTCCCCAAAGACTTCATCTCAAACAGTAATCAGTTTCCAGTTTACATGCTTGCTTCTTGGAGTGAGCGGTACCCTGCTAATTTGTGTTCTGTTCTCCTTTTGCAGCACTCGATGTCGGGGTAATAAAGTTTGCTTTAACTAAACAAAGCACGAACACTTGCCAATCCACTGTAATTAAAGCCCAGAATAAAAATCACCGAGCAAGGAGTGATTTAATTGCCAGATAATTATTTCCACATCCAGCCTAGCTGCACGCAGTAATTTTCTCCGGCTTCTTTTCCTCCTTTACCTCGAGGGCTCATTAGGGTTGCGTCCACTGCCTTCCCTCCATCCCCACATCTGGCTTCGTCAAAGGGCAGGCACTGCTCTCCTGTCCCTGCCACCACTTCAGAGTTACCAGCAAGGTCCTTGGTGCCCGTGAGGGACTTGACTTTGTATATCCGTCGGCTATTGGTGTCCGACACGTAGAGGGAGCCTGAAACAGGGTCCACGGCCAGATAGTATTTATGAGCGGGATTGTTGCTTTAGAGAAAAAGAAAGCATAAAACAGAAACAGCTGAGCAGTCTAGAAACTTCACAGGCTTTCAGAGCTTGGATACTCATCAGGCACAGAAAGATCTGGAAAGAAAGTCTGACACCTTTGTACAGAGGTGAGGTCTGAAGGACCATCACCTGAGGACCTGACTTGATTAGGGCCTGGTCAGTGTTCAGAGGGATTGTAATTTTAAATCTCACTCATCCTTCTACACTGAACCTTGCACAGCAGAGCCCAATAAGCCAGAGCTGCACAGCAGTCTTTCCTCTTGATCTCTTTAGCCCTTTAGATCTGCTCCAGGTCAATTCTCTTCGGCTTATCTGTTCCCCCCCTCCCTGCTACCTTGTTTAACTTCCTTTGGAAGCAGAAGTCATAGGAGTAAGATCAAAGAATCAACTTCTGAGTTACTTCGATTACGCCACAAGATTTGTGAGGTCTTGTATAAATAGAAGGCAGAGGCATAACAAATTTATTTCTAAAGCAAATTTGTTCTCATTCATTCTTATCAAGAATCTCATTTGCAGCAGATGAAGTTGGTTATGTAACTAAAACCAGAGACCCCAAGTGTCTGACTTTAACTCCAAACCTTCTGTTATTGAAAAACTGGTCCTCAGTTTGTGATTGGAATGGGCGCTCATATGGAAAGCTACTTCTCTTCTGAAATATATGTTTTTTGACAGCTTGTCACATTTTGGAACTACTTTAGCAAATCATCTGCAAATTGAGAAATGTCAATCTTCACAATATATATACATTCACACACACAGAACTGCAGTGCAGAAATATTTTCAAAATCTTGCCTGGCTAGTTTTACTCAGTTTATTTGGATTTTAAGCATGATGTGAATTTTCCAGCCTTTGGAGCCTATGGGTGAGCATAAATAAGGTCAATGGTGGGTTCAAAGCATAGAAGACAAATGAAGACAGGAAGAAAAAAAATGAAGGTTACTTACCAGTAACCAGAGATATTTGCCTCCAAATATCCACACTCCTAGTTTCATGTGGCAAAAGTGCCCATCTCCAAGAGTGAGGATACACAGAGGTAAGTTATGATGGACATAAGCCATTTCTTGCTCAGAATCGCTGAAACTATAATAAAGCCACTTTCGGCAGATGGATCCATCGGCACACTGAGATAACTGTGGCCACGTGCTCATGACCAGATTTGGAGGAATGAGGAGGCCCCAAAAAATCACTTTCTACAGTTATTTTCCTCTATGCCAGTCTTTGACATGCCATGGGTTTAGGTCAATAATGGTTTGTTCTAAGACTGTAGAAAGCAGGGAAGAGATTGGTTGGATCACAATTCAGTAGGCAGAGGCAATACCATCTGCTGAAGTCTAGGAGTGTAGAAATTAGAGATGAAGAAATATAATAAACAAAAAATACTTGGCAGGTTTATTTCATGCATGGATCTCAGAGTACTTTAAAAAGATGGGTGTAGCACCCATTTTACAGAGGAGGAAACTGAGGCACAGAGAGGTTAAGTGGTGTAGACAAAGTTATGCAGGGAAACTAGTGACATGCTTGAGATTAGAGCACAATCTCATTATTCCCCAAGTTCCTCTCCTTATCTTCAGCAGCACACTGCACCTCTTCACTATGCCCTCATCACATTGCTTCTCATCCCTCCAAAATAATGCTCCATCTTCTCTGCAACATAGAAAAATAGTTCTTTCCACTTTAGAGACTCCTCCAGTCTCTCCAGTATCTGAGCCATACAAACACCCGCACGTTTGTCATTGCTTTGAAACTCTGCTCAGTTCTCCCACCATGCTCTCCCCTTACACACTGCTGTGGCACTGTCCCTGTGCTGGACTTCACAAATCCACCCAAACTTAGCTCAAGGCTGCCCTGCAGCTAGTGCCTTTTGCACGGCCCTTCTGAAACAAGGCACATACATCCCCCACCCTGGCCAAATGGGGACCTGAGGCAGGCACAGACAGACAGGAGCTGGGCACAGACACTGCTGCTTACACCTGGAAGTGAGTGTCCTGCTAGACTCAGTGGTGAGAGCTGCTCACACAGTGCCCAGGGGAGCAGCAGCCACCCTGCAGGAATGGAAGGGTCTCTCTTGCTTTCACACATCATTTTTGCCAGCCTGTGCCCACCCCTGCCTCCCCTCTGCCCTCAGCCAGCCCTAGGGTGTGCCCTGCTGCTACCAGGATGGGATAAGACATGAGCCAGGGTAAAGAGCAATGGCAGAACATGGGATACTTCCCTCTCCCCTCCTCTCCTGCAGTCATGGTGCATCCTCGGAGCTCACCCTGCCTTTCTGCTCTGGAATCTCCCCCAGGGCAGTTGTGCCAGGGAGTCAGTCACAAGCTTTGGTTCCAGATCAGAGAGCAGCTCTCTGGAGCTGCAGACCTGTTCCATACTCCTTCTCCCTTTCCTGAACTAGATAAGGGAACAGATAGTGGAAGCTACAAAGCAAATTTTTGAGGGAATTTGGCAGAAAATGACTGCTGGAAGGTAACATGCACTCACTGTGCTCCCAAAGAATCAATGAGACTATTATCTCAAACAGGGATTTGTTTTATAAATGAGCACTCAGTATTTCTCAAACTGGCATCTGAGCAATTAAAGGCCTCTGCCTCTCTTTTCTCTGCACTGTTGCAATCTTTCACTTGAATTATAGGAGGCCAAGGATTGCACCTTGTTTTAAAAGATTTTTCCATGGCATGCAGTGCTGTTCAGAGGCCTCTGCCAATAAAGTCTGTGCCTCCAGCCCCCTGAGTGAAGGTGTGGTCACCAGCACCTGCAGCCTCACTCTGCTCTCTGAGAGAGCCTGGGGCCTGGCAGCAAGAGCAGCTCATTCTCCCTCTTCTTCTCACAGCTACATCACATTCTTTTCAACAGCAGCTTTTCTTTTAAGTTTAACCAAAAGAGAAGCTGTCCAGAGGAAATCTCCAAGCAGATGAAAAATGAACTAGGCTTAGTTGAAGTAAATAAGGAACCTCCAGCATCACCAATAATCATTAGCAAATTGTGAATGAATTCACCCAGATAGGAATAGTTAGGGGTGTTACTATGCCAAAATACATTGTTAAGGGGAAATGATCCTGTTTAGTCCAGACCATCTATTGCATCAACTTGTAATCACAGAAATGGAAAGTATGATTTTAAAAGGGTAAAGCACAGGACACTATGAAACAGTTTACAAGAGCTCTTCTGGTTCTTGCCCTTGATTTTCTCCAGGGTGAACATCCTCCCTGTCCCAGGTGTGGCATGAAAGGAGGCACAAGTGTTTCCTATGCTGCAGCCATCCAGAAGACCTAGAGCTCTCCTCCTAACATCCAGGAGGGTTCTGCCTCCCTCCTGAATCTCACAGTGACTGCTTCTAGTGGTTGCATGCAGCCAGCCCCACAGGTTGGCTATTAAATGTGTTTGACAAAAGAAATATAAACTAAATTATGGCAAAGGACGTTGAGTTCAGAAAATCATTAATGACCAGAAAATGGGTTTTTGACCTATATGCTGTCATTAGTGCTTTTGTGAACCTTTCTGGCATTTGTGAAAATGCTGTTGTAGTTTACCTTGACCATTTAGACCAATTATAGACAGCTGGGAGAGGTGTTTATCTAGAAGTTAGCTTTGGGTTCATTATACTTGCATTCTACTAGAAATTTCTAATTACTGTCAGAATTTATTGGCTGCTTTTTGACTGCACTTTGTAATTGCTAATGCTTATCATATTCATAACACACAATTAGCACATAAAAATGTTTCTATATATGGTACATGAAGAACATAACATTACACAAGAAGCACAACACAAAAAGCAAACACAATGAAGCAAACAAACCATATCAAATTATATGGGAAAGAGCTCATGTCTTACCTATGTTTAAACTCTTTATTTCTTTATAGAAAGGGAACAGAAGAAAAAAGAACAAACAGTTAGCTGAAGAATAGATGGTAAAGCAAACATAGTATTTGTTTTATTTTACAAAAGGACACAGGAGAAGATATCTCTTTTCAGCTCTAGCCTGAGCTTAGTTTACAGATGAAGAGTGACTGGGAGGGATAAAGCTGCAAGCTAATTCCCTATAGGATACCCCTGCCCCCACCCCCCTCCCCTCACATTTAGGAAACTTTCTGAACCACTGAAAGAATTTTCACATGGAAATACGTGTAGCTTGGGGGCTAGGAGTGAGAAACTGGCAGTTCTCAGAATACAGAACTGGGCAGTGGGAAGCACTGGTTTTGGATATTGTCTGCCAGCTGGAGGCAACCTCTTTAATCAAAATAGTTTTCGAACAGACTATTTCTAGACAGATTTTTACTATGCAGTTTGTTTTTCTCTCCTCCCAGTCTCTAAACTTGCTTAAAGCAAGTCTGGATGCTCCTTGATATCTGTTGAAGCCTATCAAAGCCAATGTTAGGGTAAAAAAGCCCCATCCAAGCAAGCAGTAAGGTACTGTACAATGGGAGATAAGCAGCATTAACTGATCCACAGCTTACTGCCCAGACACAAAGCCAAAGGAAAGGTGCTCTCTACTTCCCCCAAGGAAATGAACACATTCTCCACTCACACAGCATTTCACTGTGTTGATGTAATTTCCATTTAGGAATATGAACAAAGAGGTTTGTGACTCCTGAGCTGCAGCACTCCAGGCACAGCCCCACAGGCAATGCTGGAGTCCAAATTGCTGCTGGCCATTCCAACTAGGCACCTTCACCAAGGACAGTGCCAAAGAAATATGCACACTGGGATATTCTGACATATAAAGGCACTCAAGATTTATAGGGGCTTGTGTGAAACCAAAATTACATCAGCTGTGAAATCTAAGCAAAGCAATGTATTTGGTTTGTAATACTTGTGGATGTCCTGTTTGCAACATAATCCAAACTGCTTGATATGAGCTGAAGACTCTGCTCTCATTCACACTTAAATGGCTCAAATCTTCAAACTCTTACCCGTGGAACTCATGCAGATTTCAAGATGAGCAATGGATCACAATTAGTGCTATAGATTATGTTTGCTGGAATGGACCTTAATTCCCTTTAGAGGAACGGGGGGTAAAAGACATCACAGTGTAATCCTAAAGTCTGTAAATCCCAAATAACTCTATGCCAAGTCCTTTGCTGTCCAACAGCACTCACAAAGCATCAGCTTCATTGTTAATTGCTTCTAGTTATAACAGAAGCTAAAGAAATTATGCTATGGAAAACAGACTTTCATAAAGGAGGAAGTGGACAACAACAGATAAAAATTCATCTTCTATTTCTTTACTGATGTTCTTCCCAATTTTCCCTCACATGTGATGAAAACCCAAGTTCCCTCTCAATCTCTCTCACAGAGAGAGAATGCAAAGTACTCACAATAATACTGTTGTAAATTTAGAGGCAACATTTTCAAACATAAGGTGGGCTAGGAAACTGTCACTGGCTGATATTGCTAAGTGAGGTGCATAAAAACACATTATAAGAATTATCCTAATCTGAAAATGTTTATCTTCACCTATAAAGCTGTAGTCCTATTTACTAGAAAGCTAAAAAATCTGAACAACTTAGAAAAAAAAAATAAATTAGCATATTGTATATAACGCAGAGTTATAGTGCATATTGATATAAATATTTATAGCAGGTCACACTTCCATGCCAGCTACCTTCTGTGGTTTAAACTGAGCTGCTAGCTGAAAGCACTGGATGATCCATGACTTTTTAAAAAAAAAATATAATGAGGCAGCCTGATGGTGTATGAGGTAGGTGTCAGGGAGTGATTTCAGAGTTGAATTGGCCTGAATCAGATCTCTTTTCTTTTCTATAGAATCAAAATTCACAATAGTGACATCAACAGAATGACATGAATGGAAGAGAGGTGTAAAATAGAGCTAGGCCTCCTATTCTTTAAGAATCTTTAACATTTTGCACTTTTTCCCACTAATTAAAAACTAAATGTGGAAGCAGAGGAATTGGTTATTGGTCATATCATTAAAAAAAGACTTGTGACCTAAATTCACTCAGTGTACGCTTCAGCTATATCCAATTTCCAGGAGCACCAATGCTACTGCCTGAGTGGGCTCCAGGAGGGGAACAGGCAGCCAGGGCATGCTATTTTTCCTCATTTTTCTGCAAATACTCTGTAGTGCTGTAAGTAGAAGGTCCAGTTACATGAGCTAGGGTTTGAAGCAATAGCTCTTGCCTCTCCTAGAAGAATGAAAAAAGGAGATGGAACAGAAATGGGTGAAGTGGTACATTCTACACTCATGCCTTCCCTTATTAAGTGATCAAATCTTAAGGTTGGAGGGGGGCACGGGACAGGGGGAAAGAGTTACAATCTTAGAAAGAGTTCTGATGATGCAAAATGACTCTGTATGTCAACCTGAACTGTGCTGGCCAATCTACAGAAATAGACTCACAAGCATGGAGAAGAAATGTGAAAGTGGATCTCAAAACCACTGGCAGGAGAACCTTCCCTCTGACCTCACGAGACTGTTACACCTTTGCCTGTCACTGTGGCTCAGTACCTAAGGGCAGCCAATTCCAGACTTTTCAAACAAAACTAAAAGATGCTCTGAGGGAGGACTGAATCAGTGATCACTAACAGAAAAAGATGGTTTATAACTTTTGTACAAGTTAATTTGTACTCTTAAGTCCTTCACTTTAGTCACTGCTCTGGTAAGTTACAGACTTTGAACTATGCATTTCTGTGCCCCATTTCTCCACTGGAATTTAAATAGGTTGAAAGTGACAATGTTTTTCAAAATTATAAAAAGTAATGGTAAAGGCTGATTTGAGCACAGGCTCCAGAAGCGAAGCGCTGAGGTTAAGCCTTACCTCAGCTCCAGGATGCTCGTGACATTTCTGGAGGGGAAGATACGCCGAATATAGTTAAAATCCCCAACAAAGAGACTTCCATCAATACCCACTGCCAGTGCTACAGGGGCCAAGAGCTTATTTCCTTCTGCCAGACCATTGCAGCTCGGACAGGATATGCTTCTGCGGCGCCCGTTCCCCATAATGCTGGTTATCACAGCTGGCTGCTGAGTGAGAAACTGATTTTCTCCGTTGCCTTTGTGCAATATACCTAAGGACAGAAAGGAGAAGAAGTGCTTATTACCACTATTCATTGCAGGGGACTTCAGGCTGTTTCCTTTTCAACAGCTGCTTTTAAGGACTGTACATTGAAACGACTCCGGCGTTTGGTTTTTCAATGGTGCAAAAAGAGCAGAAGGATTTTGTGGTAGTAAAAATAAAGGTGTAATGAAGATTCAGTGTTAAAACCCACACAGATACACACCCACAGACCCAAATCTACACTCAAGAGTCCTTTGGTAATCATTCTGAAATAAAATCCTGTGCACAGCTCTGGCCTGGGACTGTGCTTTAGATGGTTTCTGAGTGGGTGGAGAAGAGATGTTCCTTATTTGTGTCTCACTCTAGTTTCCTGTATCATGTTTTGTTTGGAATTCTGTGCCAACCTTACTGTTCTCTTTCCACCTCTCAGTCTTTCACACTTTTTTAATGGAAAATGAAAAATGAGAAATGGAGGCACCAGAGAAGATGATAGCTTGGAAAATGAAAAGATAGGAGAAAGATGAAACTCCCAGAAGGGCTGCTAAGGATCAGTGATAAAAGGCAAGAGGGAAGCTGGTGGTACAGATCTCTATTAGACTTCAAGAAAATATCTTCAAGATAGGATTTATCTTCAAAATATTTGTTCAAAGAGCAGACCTCTGCTCCATGAAGAGAGTGGATTTTCTGGCAGTGTGACCATATTCTGTGTCATCAAAAACTGTGGAAATCTGGCTGGGAATTTTCAGCCTCATGTTCTGGTGGGAATGAAGCTGTGTGACTCTAACATAACTGGCTTCCCACTGGTGGCAACACTCTCTGTTGGCATGTGCTACCCAAATGTGGATCCACTGGAAGTGAGTTAAAATAGCCTGACCTTGCCAATTCTAAACAATACTTTAGATTTATTAAGCAGAAATATTCTTTGTTATTTGGTAATGATCAGCAGGAAGGCTGCAAACGACACTTTGCAGGGAACAAATAAAATGTGTACTGAGCATTCTGCATCCAAAGAACTGTTGGTAAAATACAAAGATCACAAAGATTCAGCTTAGAGTATGGAAAGACAAAAAAAAAGTGAGGAAAAAACAAAAGTGACTAAAGAGAAAGACAAAGGACACTCAGCATCTTGTTACAGACTTGTACTCCTCATAAGTTCCCATCCCAGGTTAGGGGGAAAAGGAGGGCAAGCAAAAGGAACCAGGAACAAATGTTGTTAACATGAGAAAAACAGGGAAGATAGAAAGATATACAGGGGAATAAATGAAAAACAGAACAGAGGATAAAGATTATGACTTTAAGAAATTGAGGCTAGGCAGAACAGTAAAAAAAGTGTTGAAATTCTACAGAAATTTTCTGACAACTGAAATATGCCTCATACCTTATTAGTCTAAAGATGAAACAAAAAGAATGGAGAAATTTCATTTCTGGAAGTGGAAGTGTAATGCAAAAAAAAAACTCCATATAGGACAGCAAACACATGGAATGAACTAACTCACCACTCTTGACATTAAGTACATGATGTTTATCCAGAGACCATCCTCCTAAGTTTGAAGGATCCAGTTCAAATCCTTGCAGCAGTGCTGTCCTCTTCTCCCATAAAATGAGGCTGGGGCAAGTCTCATATTCAAAACCCACGGACACTGAAATAAAATAAAATCTAATATACTTGCTGAACAAACATTGAATTAAATGTCCAGAGCACATTCAAGTCATCGAGTATTCCAGTCCCCCAGCTTCCTCAAGAAAAAGGAGTGATTATATTCCTCACTTTTATTCTACAATATTATATTCAGATCTTTGACTAGACACAAATTTGAAACTTCATTCACATGTACTCTGTAGGGATCTGATCACTTCTATTTTAATAGCTCACACTGGGAAGTGATGGGTTTGCTGAGAGGAGAGTGAAAAATAAAATTTTTAAAGTATACTAAAATTATATTAAATAATGAAAAATATCAGATAGCAGGACAAGATAAATTCTTAATGTGTCGGATGTTCACAGCATTTATTTAGTGTACTCATTTTACATACCATATACCAAAGGGCAGTGAAAACTTTGTGTGCACTTAAGCACAATTGCACTGTAAGCATTACACAGGAGAGCAATATCCCATGTAATAACATAAGAAAGAAAAGCCCTAGCAAAGAAGAATTTATAAAATATAGAAAATAATTAAGATTAAAAAAAAGCTGCTCTTTCCACACTGGCATAGCTCTGATGCTCATTTTTAACACTGTTGTATCAAAATTATTCAGTCAATGAAAACTGAAAAATATTATGATGATCACTCTTCTTCCCACCCACTAGAATGAAGTTAACTAAAAATAGCTGTAGAACTACAAGACTGAACAGCCTTAGAGGAACAGCATTTTCATTTCAAATGTGTTATACCACAAGAGGCTACAGTAAGGGCATGTGTGAAAGCCCAAATGCACTACAGACTTCCAGTCAGTCCAGGATGAGGACCATTTTGTAATTAAAGAAAATAAAATTGTAATGATGGATTAGGTTTCACCTAAGTTCCAGTGGCCACTTTTTCCTATTGCCCAGTGTAAACCTTCTAAGTCAGGTACTGAGCAGGAAACCCAGGCATGCTCATGGAGTTTAGACCCTCTGAATATGATCTTTTATGTGTAAAAGAACCATAATACAAAGATAAATTGTGTCAGGGAGACAAGAACTGTTCAGTCCAAATTTGCTCCTCCATAAGGAAGTCTGTAGTTTTCTTATTTAGAATTATGGGGGTTATGTGGAAAGTTTTGGAGCTTGTATATGCTGACTTACCTACAGCATCTGACAGCCCATAAACCTTCTGACCATAGGCATCTGTTTTGTCCCAGATAAATGTATATGCCAAGTTGGGAGATGCTTGAAATGATTTTTGGAACAAATGCCCTTCTACTGCTACCATCAAATGAACTTTGATCAGATTCAGTGGCACAAGTGTCTGAGTCATGATGATCTTCAGCAAGGATTTGTATCCAGCAGTGCGGGAACTCAAGTAGCTGAGCTTTATACTAGAGCCAGGGATCTCAATTTCTTCATGAAGAACCTGGGTAGGAAAGAGATCAAACACCTTACAATAATTTATTTCTTTTTTTTTAATGTATCACCTTGTGTATTCTTATGAACTTATGTCTTTTACTGGGAGTGGATGTCCTCAAACCAAAACAGCTCAGCTGACATTTCTGACAAATCATTATTTGGTGTCTGTGTCCACATCTTTTTAAAAGCCCACTGCTGGCAAAAGGACAAATAAGCACAAGCATTTTTACTGCAAGTTATATGCAAGGGAAACATAAGACATATCATAGGAATCCACAGCTTTCACTAACAGTATAAAGTTTAACTGAATACAGCAGTGAAAAAATAACACCAATAGAGTTTGCCTTTGTCCAAAGAAAGAAATAAGGAAACAGTCTGTTGTAAGCATCACATGCCAAACCTTTGCAAAAGTCTCTTGAAACACTAAACTGGCAACACAGATGTACTTGATATGTTGTATGATAACGGGAGGGTGCAAGGTGACCAAAGACAAATGTGTCTGGGTGACATAAACCTGGGATATCTCCTGCAGCCCCTATTAGAAACCTGGCACCTGTCAGAACAAATGCAGCTCTGCAGAGACATTTGCTGTAGCAATTGCAGGGGATACAGGGTGCCCCGTGCCCAGGTCAGAACTGTCACCTGACCACTGATTTCTGTACCCTTTCCACTCCCTCTGCTCTTACCTGGGTTTCTGGCACAATGGGATTGCGGCTGGGAGCGTCACTGAAGAAAGTTGAAAGTGGTGATGAAATGATGACTGGGTCAGGACGGACAAACCCACTGAGATCACAGCTGGGAATGGAGTTCTCCTCTGTCTTCATCACAAGGGTGTCCATGGCATAGAAGCTGTTCCATGGCAGCCACACTGTCCTTTCCTGGCTCATGAACGGGGCCCGCTCAAAGTGCAGCGTCAGGGATGCTCCACCGTTTGCAACCAAGTCAAACCTAGAAAAGTGTGGCCTTTAGAAGTGGCAATACTGAGTAATTCCAGTAATAGCATTCCTGGCTAATGAGACAGCTGTAGAGGGATACCAACAGTGATGGGTATTTGTCTGGTTTTGGCTGGGATAGAGCTGATTTTCTTCCTAGAGCTGGCAAGTGCTGAGTTTTGGATGCAGTTGTGAATAATGTTGATAACACAGGGATGCTTTTATTACAGTAGAGCAGTGCTTACACAGAGTCAGGGCCTTTCCTCCTCCTCACTCCATCCCACCAGGGAGCAGAATGGGGTCTGAGAGGGGACACAGCTGGGAGAGATGACCCCAGCTGAACATGGGATATCTCAGATCATACAGAGGCATTCTCATTATACAAACAAGGGGGAAAGCTGCTCAGAACCTGGCTGGCAATAATTTATCTTTCTGTTATTTTCCTTTTCACTACAGTTTTTATAATTATTATTCCAGTCATTAAACTCTTTTTATCTCAATACAAGATTTTTCTTACTTCTACCCTTGTGATTCTCTCCCCACACCACCAGAGGCAGGGAGAGTGATCAGACCATGATTATGTTTTAAATGTCATGGTTCCAATGATCAATAATGGGATATAAATCTCTGGCAACTAAACAGCTGAAAAGCAGCCACGAAAAGCAATGATTTGAAGTCACCTGGACAAAGCTCATTCTTATAATATTATAAATTCTGTTTTAAATAATTTAAAAAATACCCAACAAACTAACTACCACATTTATTATTACAAGTCACCTTTATCTAGAAACAGCAGAGAAGTCAAGTGCAATCTGATCTGGACACCATTATCCTTTTCCTAAAAGATCCTGTGCATTGAACATAGACTGGGACACAGGGCAATAAGAGAACAGTAATGAGAGGTAAAAATTCCTGTCCCCAAGATAACTGATCTATCATTTTTCAGAGAAATTAGGTATTTACTCCCAACCCCCTACATAATCACAGCAGTGATGTGGAGCTGCACAGGCATTTGAAACCTGGCTTACATGAGAAATGCTTCCAGGTTGTTCTGACAACAGGAACAGGTATCAGTTGTTCTATGTAAATGCTGGCAATGTAACAAATTACTCAATGACGTCTATAATCTGTGTAGATTTAAATATACTTCAGCTCACCATTTACTGCAATTTTAAACCACTGAAATCAACATTAGACTTTTATTATAACATATTCATATTCTGGAAAATATGAAACTTGAATACTCCCTACAGTTCAGTTGATTTTTTTAATTATATCAATTCCATTGTTTTTATGCAAGATGAAGATAAAATGGCAAATGTTTACAATGCCTGTGTCAGATAGATTGTTTTAGTTACCACAGTCAGTAAACCAGATAAACCATGACACATTGACTTTTGTTTATCTGAATTTGTGTGCATTTCAAATAAGCTGATACAAGAGGGGAAAAGCACTTTTTTGCACAGCAGGAAATTGTCTAAATATATTCAATTAGAATCTTTTGATTACATTCTACCCTGAAGAAACTCAAAAGAGAGTGTATCTTCAAAAGCAAAGAGAAGCAGAAGGGAAATTTTAACAAAATACACTACTCTATAATGATGCTTTCTTTTTTCCTAAAAGTGTTAGCCTGCTCTGCATTTTAAAACAAAGTATTTCTTGTCTCATCTGGATATTGCTGTAGCCCACAAATGTTTTCATAGATACAGAGCAATTTATTTGAAAGGAGTCTGCCTGCTAACACGTCATTATCAGAAGTCAGCCTGTTCGTATTTACATGCAGTTAGTATTCAAAATGCCGCGTGAAAAATTACTTTTGTGTTTACTTAATAGCTCTTTGCCCTGGGAGGAAGGCAATGCCTGGTACCACATGGTTCCATTAGATCACACCATCTGTTAATCAGCAAAGACACTGCACAGCAAGCAGGGGCTCAGTGAAGCAGGGACACTCACGTGCCATCCTGACGAGTGATGGTGTAGCCGTACTTTGGATACTTGACAAATGACACGTTGACCCCAACTAGAGGAGTCCCATCTGTAGTCACCACTTGGCCTCTTATGAGAGACACAAGACTGAAAAAGAAAGAGAATTAAAGGTATTAAAGCTAATTACAAAAGCGAAGTTAAGTTGTTTGTAAGTGAAGCAGTGGAACACTTATACCTCATTTACTCTAAATGCAGTTTACTCCAAAGGTTTTTAGAATACTGAGGGACCACAATATTGCCCAGCTCCTTCTGTACACCTAAATCAAGAAACTGCTTGTGTGAGCAGTGAGAAACGTGTACAGAATGGCAGTCAGTGCTTTTCTTGCCCAACAAGGGTTTGCCTCGTTGTCCAACGAGGCTTTGCAGAGTACAAAGCTCCTCACATTCAACCAGGCCAAAGCTGTGCCCCTGCAGCCTCACTAAAACTCCAAAACCTCCCTCCAGGTACAGTACCCTGCCTGTGGGTGCCTAACACACTTAACAAACATGGTGCAATGTTTGTCTGTTCTACACGACCCATCCTTCACGTCAAGGTTCAGATTCCTTCGTCTTAGGGGATGACTGGTGTTTGTACACTGCACTCTGGCCTGGTTTGGAACCCTTGCTTGCACTTTGCCAACAGGAATATTTGGTTTAAAGTCCAGCTTTGCACACAGGCAAGACAAAGCGTTTCTTTGGCCAGCAGGATAAGCAGCTTTGTTTAACCTAAGGGATGTGAAGATGAGCTATCCCTCCAAGAGGCACAGTCAGTTTTTTCTCTTTGGCAAGTGCTCTGCTGCTGCTAAGTGCACAGCAGGCACAAAGTGCTGCTGCTCCCAGCTGGAGAGGAGTTTCCAGTCCCTGGCTCCATTCCCTTCCATCTTCCCTGCACCCTGAGAGAAGCAGACTGAGGAGGGGGGAAGCTGTTTGGTGAAAGGGCAATGCAAAAGGAAAAGCTCTTTGTAGATGAAAACTGGAGCAGGTGAAAACAGGGAGACAGTCAAGTCCTCTTAACCCATAATCTCAGGGATCGTAAAATTGCACTTTGCTGTAGTCATGGGTGAAAAGATTTATATATTCATCAGCCCTTGCTTCCAGCATGAGCCACCACCTCTGCTCTGCTGGCAGGGAATGAAGAGTCCCCTCCCAGCACGACTGGGGCTGCTCCTGAAGCTGAGCAGGCTCCAGGCACAGCATCCTGAAGCAGGAATGCCCGGCTCCAGGCTGAGCTGGACAGGGGGATTAACCTGGGCTGAGCTTTGCTGGGCACTGACAAATCGAGCTGGGCCCTGGGGGTGTCCCTGGCAGGGAGCAGCCCCTTCCATCAGTCACACCAGGGATTGTTTGCAGGTCTTTCCTGCCCACTCTGAGGTGTTCAGGGACTCTGACTGTATTTCTGATTGCATTATATTGGCTATTTAGCAACTATTTCCTCATATTTTTTTATTCCAAACAGGGTGCAATATTTTCCTCAATATTACGTTAAAAAAAATCTAAGCAATAATTAGTTAAATAATTAAATAATCTAACTAATAATTAATAAAATCTAGCCATTTCTGTTTCTTTTCTTTTAGGACTTTCAAGTGCTTCAGGTCAATTTTTAACGTGCAAAATCAACATTTTGTAACAGAATATGGAATTTAATAGAAATTGAAACCTGTTGAGAAAAATCTGCTTGGGAACACATTGGACCAAGATAATTGTCTTGGCGTTATTCATTTTGCTTGAATTCTTTTATGTGACAAACACACATAAATAGTTGCAGGAAAAAAGTCACTCAAGTTTCTCTAGGGAAACTGTGCAGAAAGTAGATTTAGAAATTGTCAGAAGGTAGAAGAAAACTAATAATGCCCATGACTTAATTTTTTCTACCTTAGACTTTAATATTTCAGGAAATAGTTTGAATAAAAATATTATGGTCAATAATATTCCAGCTTATTTCTAAAATTCTAAATAAGGAACACAATGGTATTAGAATAAGCTAAAATGTAGCTAAAATATGGATTTATAAGAAGCAATGTTTTGACTAATAGTCACATATACAATCACCTTTCTTTGGTAATCTTTGAAAAGTGTAACAGACAAATTGAACTTCCATAAGAATTATTTTTTTTTTTTACCAAGGAATTTTAAAATGTAACAAGCCACATATTTTTAGAATTTTTTTCTCTGAAAACTTAATTTCATCTTCATTCTTCACAGAGGAAAAACAATTGAGATTAACCTATTTTTGCAATCAATAGATTTTGTTATTTATTGCTTTAGCAGAGTAGGAAATAACTTTTTTATCTTATACTAAGACTGGGAAAAACCAAACCATTATTTTGCCCCACTTTTTCATGTCTTTTATTGGAATGACAGGCTGAGCTAAGCAAACAGCTTACAAACATGGGAGACACTTTTTTTAAGACTATGGCAGCCTCAGTATATGGATGAGTTGGGAGTTGAACTTTGTGGCACTTTTAAAAGACAAAGCCGTTAATTCTAAAACTTAGAATTTGACACCATGCATGAGAATTGCTTAAAATTGGTACCAAAATTAACAGGTGAGCCATAGAATTATCAGAAGTTCCTTCAAAACTTAGAGGTGAAGGCCAATTTTAGCATCACTATTAGGTCATTTGCAAAGATAGGTTAAAGTTTCCAGCGTAGCTCAGATGAATAAAACAGAACTAAGACTCCTACCATGAGGGACATAGAAAAAATATATAGTTTCCAATGAGGGCTTTTTTAAAGGAGCCTCAGGACTGAAATGCTTATCTTCTGATTAGTTTAGGGCACTAATTCATAGAATCACAGAATGGGTTTGAAGGCACCTTAAAGATCATTTTGTTCCAACCCCCTGCCATGGGCAGGGTCATTTTCCACTAGATCAGGCTGCTCCAATCCCCATGCAACCTGCCCTTAAACACTTGCATTAAAAAAGAAAAATCACCACAAATTTAAGTGAAAACAGAATGTGGGAAATGTCTCTGTCTCTGCTATATTGCAGAAATTCTGACAATGTACAGTCTTTTTACCTCAGCGAGAGATGGGCGAAAGAAGCAGAAACTCCTCAGGTCTC
>VZTB01014392.1:111073-195622 GCA_013397245.1 Thryothorus ludovicianus
TCACTAATGCTCTATTCAAACTCCTGTGACTTGGAATTCTTCTTTCAAGGTTGGCAATCGTTCCCACGAGCTAAAATCAAAACCACAGGTGTTTTGGTCTGTGTTCCAGGGTCTCTGAGACCTCTGCCCAGGTCTCTGAACCTCCAGGATAGCCAGAGGCGAATCCTGTGTTCCCACAACAGAAGAATTATTTTCTATTTTTTAAACAATTCCATGTATGTATGGAGCAGGGAGTATTTGATAGAATAGCATAAAATCTGTGTTACACAGAGCAGGATCCAACAGGGGTTTCCTGATGGCATATGGAAAGGACAGTGTGCAGCACAGGGGTGAGCACAGTGGGGACCTGCCTGCTGTACCCAGAGACATTATGATCCTTTTTTCACAGACCAAGATTTAGGGACATGCTCTACATCACCCACTAAGCCTGTAATGGGATCCTGACTGAGAAAACAGTTTCCTGTAATGAAGGGCAATCTTTTGGGTGTTATCTCAAATGAAGCTCTTTCTTCAGTTTTAACTTTGGTGATATGAACATAATTATTATACTCATCAATTTCTTAGCATCTTTCCATGGAGATCTATTTATATAATATTGATAAATACTGATCTTCTTGTAAGCATACAATGCCATCAAATATTAATTAATGATGTGATGGCTTTTAGATTCATTGCAAATATATAATTAATAATCTTAGAAAACATGCGTAGAAAAAAAGAAGAAAAAAGAAAACTTAGGTGTATCAATGCTACAAGTAAAATGGTTTTATGTAATGAATAAATAATAAAACTCCATAAATCAATGGATCTTTAAAATTATTTGAAATTCTATTCTATTATTGAAATTTGTGTTAATGGCAATACATTAAAAATTAACTGGAAACTAGTTTTTATTTTCCCTTTCTCTAGACTGCAGTCTTCATAAAATATAAACCTCAGAAGCTCCTACTCAGTGGAAGAAACCTTCTTCTGAGCGTTGCAAGAATGTTAAAATGCTAGTAAAACTCACTGTTATAAAATAGAGGCCACATCATAAACTGCAGCAGCGTGGCCTCAGTGTGATCGATGCCTGAGATGAAGCACCTGCAAGGGGCACCTGTTAAAGCCTGCCTAAAATCGCTGCAGCAATTCCCTGGCACGGCCGGTGTCACATTCCCAGCCGCCACCCGCTGGGCTGCCAGGGGCTCTCTCCCTCACCTGCTGTTGAAGGGGTTTTCCCCGGGGATGATGTGGGTGCTGTCCTTCCCCACGAGCAGCTTGATGCGGTCGTAGAAGGACCTGACGGCGGCGGGCCCGGCGTGGCTCTGCTGGATGATGTCCAGCGGGTCCCGCGAGCCCCGGCACAGCAGGCTGTTCTGGCAGGTGGCCTGCAGGCAGCAGTCGGGGTCCAGGCAGTCCACCAGGCCATCTGAAAGGGAACAGGCACTGAGATCCAGAGCTGTGGGGCAATAAAGCCCATGGGAAAGCTTAGGGCACTGGGAAAAATCCCTTCGAGTTCACTTCTCATGCCGCCCCTACGCCCCAAACCTGGTGATTCAGTCAATAGTGCCACGAGGATGATGCTTTTGAGCACACTGCTTAAAAACCACTACAATTAATGTAAACCAGGCTTAGATGAGAATTAATCCCAAGAAATCTGCCAAGGGCTGAAATTAGGCAAAAGGAAGTGGAAGCAATAAAGGAATTTTGTTTAGGCTATATGCGTGTTCAACCTTTTTTTGGTTTTTTTTTTTGTTTTGTTTTGTCTTGAAAATTATGCTGTTTGATTTCATTTGCTCTGTTTGAGGAGCTGAGAGGAGATGGGGATGACAAAGTTATCATCACCTAAGTAAAATACAAATTACACTGTAGCCACTTTGGCAGCACGTGGCTCACAACTTGTGTGCATGCTTGGATAAGGAAGGATCAGTCACAAAGTTGGTTCAGTTATCATATTACAGATTAGGTTGTCCATCAAGAATAGTTCTTAAGATGCATTTTTAAGAAAAAACAGAGTTTTAACACCAGAAATTAAAAGGGAATCAAGAAGATCTATCTGTATACCTACATAAATAACAATTTTAGCACATACAGTAACGATTCTATCATTCTATCATCATCTCTTCATTTGGTATCATTATTTAACTGAGATATGTTCTCTCAATGGAGTTCCACTATGATTTAGAAATTAATAACTATTTACTTTAAAATATTATCATCTCTAACAATTTAGAAACATTTGATCATCTACTCTGGCAAGAATCTGGAGTTCAATCTGCAATCTGCTTCTGTCTGTAAAACTTCCCAAGGTGTATCAATCTGATTTTTGAATACAAATATGTCCTGGGCATACACTGAAATTCCTACACAAGAGAGAGCATTCCAGTATGGAAGCAGACAAAAGTAGCTTAGGTTAAGATCATGACTCATGCATTATCAGGACTTTCAATTGCACAACAGACCAGCACAGTGATAACAAGATAAACAACAACAACCTAAAGGAAGAAAAAAAACCATTCTAAAACTATAAAAAACTTTCTTATTTTACAATTAGCCTTGTATTTCCAGCCTACTGTGTGTGCCTGAAATGACTTTCTGACCTGATTTAAAAACAAAATTGCCAAGGTATGCTGACAATGTTTCATTCAGGCCTCTAAGGAGATTTAAGTCAGACAAACTACCTTGTTGTGAGAGCTATATGTTGCTTTAAGGTCACTCGCCTATTCACATTAAGAGCTCCATTTGTCTTGAAATCCTCTCCAACGAGGCTGCAGGAACTTTCTGTTTTGCTACAGTTCATTTTCTCCCCACTTCATATAATTGTTCTGAGGACATCATTAGCTTCAGGGTGTATATATAACTCAAGGCAATTTTCCTCTTAAGTTCTGAGAATTTTTCAGCTTCTTTCCCAGTCTGTGAGACTTCTGCTACCATGAACTGAGCTTTGTCCAGTGTTTAGTTCACTCAGTTCTGTTACTCAGATGACCACCAGGCAAGGAAATCCTATCAAGACGCTAGAAATAACAGAGGCAAACCACAGGATAGAAATTACTCCCTCTGACAAATTTACATTTACCTATTCAAGCTGCATCATATTTTAGCCATACCTGTTATTAGAGGTGAGCCTAAGTTCTGCCTGTAATGACCTCATCATGCAGCCAATTATGGGATGCTGTGGCCAAACACTCGTGATGACAACATGAACTTGGAATGGGCATATCAATCCCTCAGGCTCCTGTCAGTCATGCGAATCACTCCTTTATGCTCACGAGCCCCCTTGGATATTGTCTGACATTGCAATCTTCAGTAAATTACCCTGCCACTGCCAATCTCAGCGTTATCTCACAAACAATCAAGCAGGCAATCAAACTGCTCTGAATTGCCAGTTCAGGACCTGGGAGGCTGGAAACACCCCCATTCAACAGCAGGGAAAAACCTGCCTGTTATTCTTTCCATGTAAGAAGGCTTTGCTGCCATTCTGTGAAGTCAGACTCAGATGCTTTCAGATGTTTATAATATTTAGAAAAGACAGGCAGAGAGCATTACACAATTTACTTTTTAGAACATTATTACTTATATGGCTTTATTCCCCTGTAGTGATCTATTCTCAGCTGGCAAGATTCAGGATTTAGGATATTTTTACCTTATGTGAACTAGCTGATCCAGCTTGTTGCAGCAGCAGGAGCAGCAGTGAGGTCTGGGTCTATTCAGCACACACATCCAGGCCCTGGGCACTGCTGCTCGGTATCAAAGGCTTAGACACCACTGTGCTGCTCACAGCCACAGCTGCTGCTCTGGTTGACTTTGCTGCTCTGGAATCTCTGACTCCATGCATGAAAGAGTAGTGGTTACTGGTAGAATATATCTGTTTTTAGCTCATGTTTGCCTAACTTGCTCTCTGGACTGTTATCACAGAATGGCTGAGACTGGCAAGGACCTCTGGAGGTGATCAGGTCCTGGCCCCCTGCTCAAGCAAGGCTACCAGATGCTGGCTGCCCAGGTTGCCTACACAGCTTTTGAGATGTCTCCAAGGATGGAAACTCCACAGCCTCACTGGGCACCCTGCTCCAGTGCTCAGCCACTGGACCAAGAAGAGTCTCCCAGCACACATTTGTGCCTGGGGTTGTTCCCCCTCAGGCACAGGCCCTTGCACTTCATGAGGTTTCTCTCAGCCCATTTCCTCACCCATACTGCACTGTTATGTATGAAGTAAATTGTTACAGAATCATTTATTTGCATTAGACTCAGCTGATTAAAACAAGAGCTAGAAAAAAAGTACCTTCTGTAAAAGAAAATTCAGCTATTAGCATAAATTTTAATTAGAATTCAGTACTTTGGGTTTCAGTATATATTTCAGCGCTTGTCATCCTCCAAATTTCCTCAGATATGCTGCATTATTTATATGGTTAATTCAATGACAAACCCTCACCACTCTCCTCACCAAAATATTGCTGCTTTTCATGGCACACTCAGCTGAGTTTCAAGTGGGCAGTGACCTCTCTGATACTCTGCATGCTAAAGGGAGGACACTGGAGACAGAGCAAAGATGGTGCTGAACCTCCTCCAACAGTCTGAGACTAACACAAGTCCTGACTTGGCCTTAACTGAGATGAAAGAAATAGGAAATTTTGATCTAATTTAAACTGGCAGCACAGGATTAGGTCTCCATTGCTGTACGTGGTTTTTCTGAATTCCCAAATCTTTTCAGAAATGAAGCAAGTGACATGGTATCCCTCTTGAAGATTTCACTTGGCTAATGGATCCACACATTTCTCAACTTTCTGTGAACTTTTCCACAAGCTTTTTGGCAGACTTCACCACACAGCATAGAGAAAATTCAAAGAAATACTTCAAAGTAGATTAACCTGCTCATGCATGTAATATTTGTGATGGCCTTATTATTGTGTTCCCCTTGACCATCATTAGAAGGACTAAAAATGCTCTCAGGAGGAATAGGGATATATTTTTCCACATTACTGTTCTAAAGTATTTAAAGAACCTCTCAGCATCAGTGTTTCAGTGTCACTGAATACATTTTTCACCGTGCCTAGGTGACTGGATTGCAGAACAGGAAAGGTGCTACAGCTTTCTGCAGAAAGTTGATGCTTGAGCTATTGGAGTTTTTAAATCCCAATGAGTAAATTATCTACAGTTTCCACACTTCTTCAAATACCTGCAGCTTGTGCTTCAGGTTCAATTCATGACACACATCAGAATGACTGAACTTTCACCTGACATCCAACTTGCTGAGCCAATGCTTTCTGTAGCCAGCAAGGAATAATTCTGTTTCCAACCCAAAACTCCTGAGCCCATGCTCAGCAGAGGGCATCCTTACACTTCACTAGCTGCAGGAGCTGGGGACTTTCAGAGCCTAATTCCTGGAAATTTTTCTTTTTTCAATAAACATTTCAGACTGATGATTAAAATGGAGGTGGGGAAGGGGGGGGAACAGCAGCTACTACGAACCCTGAGGGCAAAAGGGTCTTTGATCACTCTAAGGGCAAATTAGTTAATTTATCATGAACCGATTTTAATTATGTGCAGTATTAATATACCCAAGGTGAAAGAATTAGAGATGCTCTATCAGATTATCAAAAGAGTAGGCCTTCTCTGCCAACACAGAAATATATTAATTGAGCTCTAAAACTGCGTGCAAAACTGCTTCCACAGGCAAGCTATGCCACAGCCCAGTATACCTTATTACCAGGAAATTTATCTAATATTTAACCCAAATTTTCAGGCTTTTGTAGTTTGCTCTAATTACTGTTATCTATATTGGCATGTATCATTCAAAAGAACTCCTCAGAAGTTCCTGGTGCTAACAAGAAAGGGAATGCTCCTATTCCTGCTCCAGCCCTGTAAAGACTGTAAACTATCAGGACATTCATTACAACACTGGCTTCTGTATCTAACTGTGAGCACAGCCGAGCAATTTTGTAACCCAAACTGCCTTTCACAACAAGCTGGATTGTAAATCCCAAATTGTGGTAAAGTAGAATGAACCTAGAGACTTTGTGCCTTTGAATACCCAAAAACCTCTCCAGTGAGGTACCCTGGAAGATGAGAGTGGTGAAGCACTTTCCTGGCTCACTCAGGATCCCTGTGCTGCCCGCAGCTCTGGCAGGCAGGAAAAGCCTCATTCCTGAGAGTACCAGCTGCAGGAACCTACTGCAGGTGCAGCTCCAGCCTGGGGGTCCCTCAGAACCTGCAGTAATTGATGCTCCAACTCCAAACCACTCCTTGCTCAGAGCCAGGCTGACCCAAAGGGCTGCAAGGGGAGAACAACCTTGGGAAAAACCCAGTTTGACCAGCTCCAGTGTACACAGACACCTACAGGGATCCTGGTGCCTTTCCAAACCATGGAATTTGCAGGCTCTGAGCTTCCTGATTCACCTCTCCCCAGTTGTGAGAGTGAGTGCCTGCAGCCCCACATCCTGTGAGGGACAGGGAGGGACGAGCTGGCTAATGTGAGTAAAGGCGATTAGAGGCTGACATGAAGCTGTAACACAATCACACACAAGCACACTCATTAGCTCTTGTCAAACTCTGAGTGCCTACTTTTGATACAGATTTTATACCCGAGCCCACGTGACTCATTCTGGCCCCCATCCACTACAGATTTCAGCTCCTGATTGCATTTAATGTTCCACAACTGACTATTGTACAGGCTCTGGGAAGGCATTTTCTGTGCCAAGAATATTCTGGGTATTTATATTGAGAACTTCATAAAATCTTTTGTCTGTGCTGAATTAGAGACCCCCGCTGAGGCAATGCTTGTTGAGGCAAGCTAAATTACATGATTTGCTTTTGTGCTGTGAAATACTTGTATTATCTTAAATGTCACGAGCCTGATGCAGTATCAAGTCACAGGATTTGTAATTTTCTAAAAGCAATTTTTTTCTGAATGTTTATTGCAGGAAGACACTTCTCTTTTCTTTCTATTTTCCTTCTGTCTAATTTCAGAGATGAGTTTTCTAAGACAACTCAAATAAACAGCCTTTCAATCAGTCAAGTGCACTGTCCCGACAGTGAACTTCACTAGAAATGCATTTTTCTTGTGAATTGAAGAGATTTCATACTGGAGCAGTTAGTTTCCCTTATTCATTATCTTTAATGTATTGTGCCAAACAGAATTACCACCTACTGTACTTCCTGGTGGGGTTAAAGATATAGAGTAACAAACTGAAGGGCAAAATTTGCCTTCTGAGAGATGCACATCTCTCTCTGGAAAGCCAAGTGGAAAAGAAATTAAAATATATTTTAAAAAGAATGTGCCACTTTGCATAACAAATAAGAAATTCCTCATTTCTATTTGGCTTAGTATTCTATACTGCTATGGGTTGCTTCCTTTCCTTCTCTAACCAATTTTAGTCCAGATAATTACATTGTGAGGAGAAATGTGATCTGGGAAGTGATAGAAGCAGTGATTGCTTTTAAGCTTTTTTTTATCATTTATTTTTTTTAGCTTGCTTGCACCTGTCCTCTCCATCCTGATCAAATACAAAACAAACAAGTTTAACAAATTTTTGCTTATTTCCCATTTTTCTTTCTCTGAGATTACATAATTTAACTATCTTATCAATAAAAACGATAAAAATGAGTTAATTTGAACAGATGCAAAAGGTGGGAGAATAGAGAAAGCAGGAAAATCAAAAGCCTAGAAAGAGCAACCTCAGTGGGCAATAAGAATCCTGCACAGGACAGGATTCTTAAATTTTTCTCCCAAATTATCCCAAGACACTCAGGAAAAAGATTCTTCAATTGTGATAGATACCAACTTCATCCAACATTTAGTGAAACAATTCCTCAGGAAAGACACCTGAGCTTTGCTGTGTATCCCATTGTCTCATGCAGCTGGAGGCACTGCAAAGTCCAAGATGAAATTTAGTTAAATATACATAATTTAAGGAGACTGTTTTGAGATACCAAAAAGATTTTTCTATTTAGGAACAAGCAAATTATTATAAAATAGTTATTGCAAAATGATGGGTATAAACAGCCACAGTAATGATTTCCTTATGCAATATGCCAAAAGAAATAGCAATGTAAAAAGCAGCATATCGTCTTCCACTCCTCAAAATACCATCAGTAATGCCTTAATTTCCTAAAATAAAGCCACGGTGAATTAAATGGGTTATACGTGTCTATTAGGGGGATTATATATTGTAATCACAATTACAAGTCTTAAAATAAAGCTATTTCTAATCCCTCCAAAAGATGTTTAATAATGATTAGATTACTGAGGCACTGATTAAGGGAAGATACTAGCTTTAGAAGCAGCCACAGTGAGCAAATTATGTAATCCAAACATGGTTTGGGAAACAGAAGCACTTTCCAATTTAGAGAGATCTTAAAAGAGAGTCAAAGCACAAATTCCCTAACTTTTCAGTTAGGCTTGCTCCTTAAAGAGAAATGAAAAAAAAAAACCAAACAAAAAAATAAAAACCAACCCCCCAAAAAGATAAATAACAGGCTTTCAGGTTTCTTTCAGCAAAGTAGCCTATGCACCACAGTAACCATAACAGAACCACAGGCTGGTTTGGGTTGGAAGTGACCTTAAAGCCCATCCAGTGCCACCTCCTGCCATGGGCAGGGACACATCCCACTGTCCCAGGGTGCTCCAAGCCCTGTCCGACCTGGCCTTGGGCACTTCCAGCACAAAGACCTAGTTAAGCCCATATTTTGATTTGACATGTGATGGTAAGGACAAAAGCAGGTGAATTTCACAGTGTTTCCTCAGCTCATTCACCCTGGACAGCCCTAAGAGGAGAAAGCAGCTTCAGAGACACTCTCCTCTTGCTGCTCTGGAATCACATTTTATTTATGCCAGTAATCCACACTGACATCTCATTTAAAATGAAGATTTGTAAATCTAAAAGAGAGGGGGACTCATCTGCCTCTTCTAGGAATAAGCCAACTAAAGGACATTAATCTCAAATGGAAAGAAAATATTAAGTATAATCTTTCATTTTTCTCTTTTTGAACTATGGTACAGAGTTTGCATTGTGGCAGATAATAAGACAAAGCAGGACAAATGGGAAACCCTCTGGAGTCAGCGGCAATGCTCTCCTTGACATCCATAAAATGAAGACTTGGCCCAAGGCCTTTGAATCTGATTGTGAGATAAAATTGCAATAAGAATGGCTGAACAGGAAAAAAGCTCCAAAATATGTTAAATCTGCTGCCACGGAAGACAGGAAATGATAGCTCCCTTTCAGTGACATGCTGAAGGAATTGTATTTTAACAACATGCAGAGATGGACTGAGAGGAAGGAGGCTCAACTGGCCAGAGAAGACTTCCTTTAAGTAAAAAGATAAAAGTATTTTTAGCTACCCTACTGCCTTCCAAAAGAACAGCTTGTGTGTTCTGTACTACCCCAGAACTACTTGCTTATGTTAACTGAGCAATGTTGGTAATGGAGCAGCAAATGAGTTCAACACTTTGCTGCAAATAAACTCAGCTGAGTTTCAAATGAAAAGAGTGACTGGGAGGAGAGGCAATTTCTTTAACTTCCAATAAACCTGCATTTTATGTGAAACTTGGGGTTCTCGTAACTAGCTGAGTCTTTAATATTGATTCCCATAGTACACTTTCCAGCTTTGTCTAACAAGAAAACTTAATTTTATCTGTTCCTTTATATACAGAGTCACAGTTACATCAAGGTGCAGCTTGAAGCACAGAACACAGATCTCTTCCAGCCTCTCCATTCCTGCACACTCCCCTATAAACACAGAGGTCAGAGGACAGATTCCTGGCCAGGTGTGTAGTGAACCAGACCTGCACAGAGCAGCACATCTCGGGCAAAGGCAGGACTGCATTCTGAGATATTAATCATTAAGCGATTAATGTTATATTTGGTTTTGAGTTTTGTTGTAGATCTTGTGAATTTGACAAACTGGTGGTCAGGACAACGCCTCTGTCCTCACAGCACACATGGGACAGGACTCCATGACATCTCAGAGACATCTGAACCCCAAAATATAAACGAGCAAACAGCACAAACCACCAAGCCATGAGAGAGGCTGAGAGCGCTGCAGTGGCCCAGCCTGTGGGAGCTGCGTGCAGCAAACACAGCGTGGCTCCAAATGTCTCTGGTTTTTCAGGAATTCCTGGCAAGCTTGTGGAGAAACAGCAGCTGAACAGGTGTTGAACAGCACCTGAGCTCCCTTATACAAACATTCAGTGGGAATTAATAAGGATGGGACTATTAAGAGCAGGAATGATCATCGAATCAAAGTGCTGAGCAAAGGGTCAGAAGACAAGAGATTAATTTCCGCCTTTATCAAAAAAAGCCATGTGAAAACATGGGGGTCAAAGTGAGTGCTCAGGCTGTTTGGGTCTTGGATCAAGCTTCAATTTTCAAACTATTTACACTCACAAGAACCAGCGACCAGTAACCTCTCTAGTTTCTGAAAAAAAATTACTTAAAATGCAAACACTTAAGAGTTCTCCCCTAAACCTTTCCAGCCTTCAGCTAGATCAACTCATTTTGTTTCAAGAGCTTTACAATGGTAAACCAAAATCCATGAACTTGCATGATAATGGAATATACAATTCTGCATTAATTATAAATTCTTAACATTATGTATCTGTTGTATGGCAATTCTCTCTGTATTTTTTGCCTCTGATGAGCTTCTGTTTGCCTTCCTTGAATAAGTTTTACAATTCTACAATTTTTCATTAGGATGAGCAGCTGAATACTGTCACTGGTCATTTTTCCACCTGCTTGCCTGTGTGTTTTACAACTGCAATATAATGCCCTGGATAGATAAATAAACCTCTTATTCCAGTTTTTCAAATAACATTTCCAACCTTTTTCCCTTCTTTGAGGAAATTCTAATAATACATCCATTTTCAGATTTCCCTTTATAATCTTCAAAGCACATAAAACCTGCAAATGTAAGCATTTCACCTTTTAATTTCTTACACTGAATAGTAACACAAGTTTAGTGGGTTTTGTTGTAAACCTAAATGCCAATTAATGTACTCTGGCAGTTAGATTCTGCTCTTTACAATTCAGTTACAGCTATAAAGCAAGTTCTAGTTCTCTGAAACTGAAAAGCTTTAGAACTTCTAAAATACTTTTATAAGCACTAAGCATGTGAAACCAAGGAACTAACAGCAGATTTACGAATTAAAACTAGTTTATTATATTCAGGTGTGGTTAATATCATCAAATCCAAACTAAATACACCTGTTTCTCAATTTGGGACTTAAGAGTTTCTAAACCCAGAATTCTTAGGGAAAAATTAAAGCACTCAGTCTAATGACAGTTTTACCCTTGATACAGCCCAATGTGGCTTTGCAGTTTAAGGAAATACATTTATAAAATACTTATTAATCAGGAAACAGCAGATGTTTTCTTTAGATTAATTATTGGTCAAAGAAAAGGGAAAGAGTCTCAAAGAAGAAAGCTCTATTGGATGTTTGGTTTACACAGAGAGCAGAAGGACATGAAAAAGAATCTATGTGCTTTACTGCAGCTATTGTATTGAAAGGAGTAGGAAAGTTCCTTTAAATGAAGGACCAAATTAACCCATCTTGTTTAGAAAGCACAGAAATCCAGAACTGCTCTCAGGCCTCCATGGAAGGCTCTACAAAACCATCTTTGAAGGGAAACATGGGACACATCCTATATTTAATAGGGATATGCCTGACAAAGGGCAGGGAAAATAGAGGAGGGATGTCAGTCCCTTACCCTACGTGCCCATTGAGCACACCTCACCCAGCCCTGCAGAGCCTGGCACGTGAACTGTGACAGCAAGGGAGAGCCTGGCTGGGGCTGTGGGACAGCAAGGGACAGCAAGGGACATCCCGACCAGACTGTGGGACAGCAAGGGACAGCCTGGCTGGGGCTGTGGGACAGCAAGGGTTGTGTGACAGAAAGGAGAATCCCAGCAGGGGCTGTGTGACAGCAAGGGGCAGCAAGGGACAGCAAGGGACAGCAAGGGACAGCAAGGGACATCCTGGCCAGGCTGTGGGACAGCAAGGGACAGCCCAGCCAGGGTTGTGTGACAGGAAGGAGCATCCCAGCAGGGGCTGTGTGACAGCAAGGGGCAGCAAGGGACAGCAAGGGACAGCAAAGGACATCCCAGCCAGACTGTGGGACAGCAAGGGACAGGAAGCGGTAGCTCAGCCAGGGTAGTGGGACAGCAAGGAGCATCCCGGCTGGGGCTGTGTGACAGTAAGGGACAGTCTGACAGGGGTGTGTGACAGCAAGGGACAGCCTGGCCGGGGCTGTGCACAGGAGAGCACGGCCCTGGCCCCGGCAGGGACAGGACGAGGTCAGCCCCGGGGCTCTGCCAGCTGCCCCAGGGGCACACGGGCACAGGGAGCTCCGCTGTCCCCGCTGCCCCGGCTCTGCCCCGCTGGGCCTCCCGCCGGCCGCGGGTCCCTGTCCCTGGTGGCACGGCGANCAGCTGCCCCAGGGGCACACGGGCACAGGGAGCTCCGCTGCCCCCGCTGGGCCGGGCCGCGCTCCCGGGCCGGGCCTCCCGCCGGCCGCTTGTCCCTGTCCCTGGCGGCACGGCGATGTGACAGCCCCCTGTCCTTGGCGGCACGGCGATGTGCCAGCCCCCTGTCCTTGGTGACACGGCGATGTGCCAGCCGGCGGCGGTGCCAGCCGCAGCCCGTGCCCCGAGCCCTGTGCCCGGCCGGGGCTCCGCTCACCTCCCTCGTTGTCCTTGCTGTCGGCACAGGCCGTTTCCATGGCCACGCTGCATCCCGCGCCCCTCCAGCCGCTCTGGCACACGCACTGCCAGCTGTTCTGGCCCAGCGTGCACCTCCCGTTGCCGCTGCACAGGTCCGGACAGCCATCTGCGAGGACAAACGGACAAGGTGAGCCCCGGGCACCCCCACCCCGCTGCGCTCGGCCCGCGTTACTGTGCAGACAAAAAGGCTCGGCCCTGCCTCTGGCAGGTGCGGACGGGGACGCCCTGCAGAAATGGGGATGTAGCTCCAGCCGAAGGGAGGAGGAGCCCTACCTGCCTTAACACACCTGAAGAACCCTCTACAGGTCATAGAAATGACAGTCTGCTATAAGGAGAGCTGTTCCTTATTCTTCCCACTGTACGTGTGTACACTCGAGGGAGAACATCTTTAACAAGCTCGTCAATGCTCAGAGGACTTTTTCTACTGAGTGCTGCATTGTTCTACAGAACAAGTCTAAAACCAAAATTTAAATAAATACTTCTGAAAATATTTTCCTTCACTGATGGTAACTTTAGAACACCTACTTACTAAGTTCACTTATATTTTGCTGTCACATCTTACACTTTCTGAAAAACATATTAAAAGAGATATCCCCCCAAAGATGTATGTTTTGAATTGACTGTAAATATGGCATGACTCATATAGCAAGAGCCAAATTAGGAACAAAAATATTAATTAGCTAAGCTGCTTACATGTTCTAACAACTGTCCATAGGTGATAGAATAAAACAAGTCCTTTTTCCTGGAAGTAAATGAGTCTCAGGAGACGCTACTGTATCTTACTGAATATTCATTGTGAAAAAAGGTAAGAAAACCAAACTGCAGCCTGGTATATACAACCAAATCCATCAACATCCAGTCCACTCAAGCACGAGTATTTGTCTGTGGGGTGACAGAAGATCTGAGACCTGCAACATCTCACAGCACCTCTTTGTGAGCCTGAGCAGGAGGAGAAGGTTGTGCTGCCTGACAATAGGTGTGTGCTTTTATAAGCCTGTTCAGAAAGCCACAGCTCTGAGTTTGTCTCTTCCTGCTCCTCCCAGCTGCCTTGGCTGTAGCCAGGTGAAGTCAGAGAGCAGTTTCTCTGACCCCAGACTCATTCTCACAATGCTGCAGGAGTTTCCCATACAACAAAATGATTCTTCTGGAACTCACACCGCTGGTATCACAACGGGTCAAAGACTACTCAGTTC
The DNA here is from genome assembly GCA_013397245.1 of Thryothorus ludovicianus. Lineage (NCBI taxonomy): Eukaryota > Metazoa > Chordata > Aves > Passeriformes > Certhiidae > Thryothorus > Thryothorus ludovicianus. The sequence continues at coordinate 124,957 of VZTB01014392.1, forward strand.
ATGTTACACAGAAAGCTGTCAGCACACAGAAACAAGTCCTACAAGTTTTATTTCAATGCTGTTGTATATTAAAAAATAAAATGCCCCTTTCACTTAAATTTAGGGTTATTTTACCATTATGTACCTTAGCTTACAAAAAACCTAAAACCAGTTACTTTTGCAGCACAGCTAATAGATTTTCAAGACATTTAGTTTATCTGTTTCATTTGTCAGGTTGTTTGAATGACCAAAATGATAATGTTAGAGGGGAGGCATCACGGTGTGGGACAAATTATTTGTTTTAAATGAAAAACAAACAGCAATTGTGACTATACCCATGCAGTTGGTTTTCTACAGAAGCATCTACGAGAATTAAATCACTGAAGCAGTTTGCCTTGCAGCGTATGAGCAAGATGAAAACATGAACAGTAGGGAGCTAGCAAAATCCCTGAAAAGTTTTAAGTGCAGCTGGGGATTAATGGACATGACTTTGCGTTTAGAGAAGAGAGGGAAGGCAGCATCACTGCCACAGACATGGTGTTGCTAGGAGACACGATGCTACCTCCACAGAGCTTATTTAACTGCAGCCTTCCAGAGACAGACCTGGGCTTTGAATAGCATAAATATCACAAGGAAGGGAATGAACAGCAGTACACTACAGTAAGATCCAAGTGCTTGGACAATAATGTCTTCCTTAAAAGATCTGTTGAGCTAATGATGAATTAGCTTTGAAGCAGCTTTAAGTAATGGAGAGCTAATTAGGTATTTTGCATGGTTATGTCTCTGTACATGCCTATGTGCACATATGGATTTCTGGTTTGGCTTTTCTTCAAGAAAGTATCTATACAGCATTCTAGTCTGTAAGACCAACCAGAAAACAGAGCTCCACTATGATGCAGCAAGAGAAGTTTTCCTCTAAAAAAGGCTTATATTTAGGAATTACACTATTTAAATCTTCCTACTGGTGCATGTGAGTAGTGATTCTTACTGATGAACATGTTCTGCACACACAGGATTTCCACATATCTCATGGGCTTGGTGGCTATCAAGGGGTTTGGAGGGTGGACAAGGTGACAGAGTGCCTGCCTGAGGAACCTTCAGAGCCTCAGCCAGGGCTCAGTGGCACAGCTGGACAGACGGCCTTTGCTGGACAGGCTGCACACCCAGCAGCACTCAGTGCTTTGGCAGAGCCTGCCCTCAGTGTGCAGCCACACTCAGCAGTGTGCTGCCTCCTGGCTGGCTGGGGAATTCTCCCAGAGCCAGAGTCACACAGGGAAGGGCTATCAGCACCTCATCTCAAGGAGCAATCCAGCGTGGGATGAAGCTCTCAGTCAGCGCACAGAAAAGGGCCCTTCGTGCTAAGCAGACAGGTTGCTATTCCTGGTGTGTAGAGAAATTCTCCTCATCTTTTCCATTACAGTATGCTTAATGGAAAATGTCAAGAAGCAAGGTTAAAAAAGAATAAAGTGCTTGTTTAAAGTGCTAGATTGACAACCTATTTATTCACAGAACAGGCAGAGTACAGCCAACAGCAGTTTGAGTGTCTCACACTTTTCTGGCTGCTGCTGAAGGTGAAACACTAATGCAACCCCCCCCCTCCTCTATCTCCAGCTTGCCTGTGGAATTGGAAGTTGGGAGCTCTACTACAGGTACATAGGAATTCAAAATTAAAACAGCAAGAAAGATTTCAGAACATTTTCCAGTGTTGCATCAGAAATCTGTAACGAGCATACGAGAGCTATCAGTCAGAATCACTATGAAAGCAAAACCCAAAATATAGACTGTGCTTGGTTCAAAAATGGAGGGTGCTGGATATATTTACGAGAGAATACTCTCAGGTTTCATCTACAGTGAAATTATTATGAGATTAAATTGTAAGGTGATTAGTTCATTTGTGAACTTGGCAAATTAATTTCCAGTATCTAGGCAGTACATCAAGATTCTAATCCAATTTTGGATAAATTCTGCACAGAGTTCCTTTTTACTTTGGTATTCCCAAAGTTCAGATATACACATGTCCAACTTCCCACGCATATATAGATTTTCAATTGCATAAACTACTTTAAACTCCAAACCAAACATTTTAAGTAAACTAAAACATAAAGTCTGCCCAACCAATTTGTGGTTTCAGCCAGAATCATCACAACTCCCACTTATTGTGGGGCAAATCTTTCTGCAAAAAAAAAGAAGGGAAAGGGCAGCCAGAGAAAGAGAAGTTAGAGAAACCTTGCTCTCTTGAAAATTTCTGAACTCTGATGGAAGAGGTAGCTTCTTAGTATAATTAAAAGAAAAAAGAGAATAGGAAAGATTAAGGGAAAAAAAATCTAAGTGGTATCTCAGAGCCACTTAGAGAAAACCATTATGTTTTTAGCCCTCTGCTCAGTTTGTAAATGGAAAAACAGAAGTAAATCAAGAACATGTGTCTTTTGAGTCCTTTTCTGATCCTATGCCATCAGCCATTTATTCTCCAAGCAGCATCTTCCAGCAGAGTGGGGCCCCAGCAGCTCTGCCCATGCAGGGCACATGTGCACAGCTACAGTCTGCAATATGAGATCTTGTGTTTATCTTTCTACATGACCTCGTTTCACACATCCTGATCAAGCCTGCTGGCACTCACTGGAGCCTTTCCAGCGACTTCAGCTGAGGCTGGACCAGGTGGTCCTGTGGGTGAAGCAGCCCTGCAGTGAAGAGTATGTTCTACAGCAGTGCTTCCTCACTCACAGGATGCACACGAGTTTCAAGGGGAACATTTAAATTACATTTCAATCCTCCTCTCCTCATTACAGCTGTTAACTACAGAACTGCAGCAAATAAAAGTAGTCTGGGAGATGATGGTACCTAAAGAATTTAGAGAAATGACATAAAAGCAGTAATGACAATAGCCTGTTTAATTTGGATTTTAGAGGATAACCACTGTTTTCATATTTTCTGTTCATTCCTTCAGCGAGCTGCTGGTATGCCTACAGCTATCTAGCAAATAATAAATGAGGTACATAGAATGAGGTACCTAGCAACACTGAAAATAAAATTATGCTTTTTATTTGCTATTGTTATTTTTTAATCCTTCAATTTCAAAGCCTGCAGGGCTTAGTTAAAGCCAAAGAAAGGGCATACAAATAAAAATGACTTAGTGCTGTGGTAGGCACATGCACAAGTCATTTTCTACAGGATAATACTTCAGCTGAAATAAACTCAAACCCCAAACACGTAACTGAACACATGTCAATGAAATAGAGTGCTGGTTGAGTGAGAGGTGAGGCCCCTGCGAGTGAGTTTCGACAGTTCCAGGACAGGCTGGAGCCACGCAGAGGCAGCAGCCCAGGGCTCTGCAGCAGGGCAGTGACACTGATTGACAAATTGCTGAGAATGAACCCAGGCTCTCAGTGCAGCACAGAGCCCACAGCTCACGTACCACAGCAGAGCTGCTGCTTTCCAGAGAGGGCTCAGCGAGGGCAGGAGCTCTCTGTGGCACTCAAGTGTTTGTCACCAGCGTGCTCTGACTGCCTGCCTGGCTGCTGCTCCTAGAGAAAACGTTTTCTTTAAAACTACTCAACACCTTAAACATTTCTTTAAGCTACACATCAAACAAGGAAATAAGGAATAAATATCTACTTGCAGATGTGCTGTGCAGATGAATACATGCCTGAGTTGGAACTACAGACTGGCCTGGATACATTTGTATTTACTGAATAGGCTGGGAAAAAAAAAGAAAAGCCAAAAAGTATGTTTATAGAGCCCTGAAATCCTCCAATACCTCCTGTGAAGAAAAACAATTAGGAATTTTAAGTAAGATTTCTTAAATTGCCTGGGATATGTATGCCATAACAGAATTTCCCCCTAAATTCTATCTACTATCTCTGCAATTCCAGCCTTTTACACATCCATATGGATGCAGGAACTCAGGGAACATCCAATTCTCCAAGCAAAACAGAGAAATAAGAGAAAAAATGCGACTGTTTAGAAGAGAAGTAAAGCTCAAACAAGAGGGAACTGCCGGTATGAAAAAGTAAGTCTCAAGTAAAGTCACTTGCATCTTTCTGAAGAAAAAGAACATACAAAAAAAACGATACAGAGGCACACAAACAAAAAGAGAGGGAAGCTCATGTTCCAATGTAGGTCATGAAAATTTGAGATTGAAGAAAGTCCCAGGGGTGCAAGAGCTTCATGCCTTGTTAACAAGGGATTGCTGCCAGAAGATTCCATGTTATCCAACTTCATGTTAAGTGACTCAAGCAGAGGGGTCCTGTGATTTGGGGGGGAGACACCCTCGAGGTCTCCCTCTTGTGCACAACCAAGAGTTCTCTGTCACCAGCTTTTGGTGTGACCCCCTCCAAGCTGCCAATAGGGCAGGGAAAAGAGGGGGACAGTTTGTGCTACACTGTTCTGAGACTTGAGGAAACCAAACAGATTGATAATCAAATGTCCATGTCTGCTCGGAATGTTCAGTGTACACACAGAGCTTCAGCTGAGCCCAGAAATTGGGCTCCTTATACAAAGAAAAGACAGTTTCCAGACGGAGGGGAGACTGCCTTATGGGAAGGTCAGTCATCAGACTGAGAAGCATCTGCAGTGCTGAAGGCCAAGTGCTCTGTGGCAGCCAGGCAGGGCTCTCTCTGCACCCCAAAATGTGAGCACACAGACACCTCCCCTCCTGCACAGAACCCAACGCCCCACCCCATGGTTTTACCAGGATCAGGTGATGAGTTTCAACCAGCATGAGCAAAGAAGTTATGTGAATATAAGTTAAGAAACTGCTGCAGCCCAAAAGCTGCTGCAGAGCCACACAGTTCCTTCCAGAGGCCAAGAAGGTTATTTGCTGGAATTTTGAGCAGGAGCTAAAATTTCACCCTACCAGCACATTTGAGTTACACAGTGTATTCTTTTCAAACAAGACTCATATCCAACTCCTATTCACACACCCAATAAAAAGATATATAAAAGATGCAGTAAAATTTGTATTTAAGATAGCTGGGTCTTTCAAATTAATCTTACTGTAACAAAATCCATTTAGAATATAATTCCAGGTGAAATTGCATTCATAAAACTACTACCACAACCATAATCTTTTATTGTATTAATGTTTCTGATATCACATACAAGCACTGGCATCATCCTTTGTAATATGTAATATCCTTTCTGAGAAGGAAGCCTTCTCAAGCTGAATTTATCTCTAAAATAACGCCTGTTAAAATAGTTTTGTGGCAGTGTAATGATAAAGTGACCTATCAGACAGGATGAGTAAATTCAGTCAATTGAAGGGCAACAAGCAAAACATTGACTTCATGTTTGAAAGAATATCTAACCTAATTACAATGTAATCTAGACTTAATGCAATTTAGGATTTTTGTAGGAAGACATTCTCAGTTAAGTCATTAGCTTCAAAATACATTTTCACTTCACAAATCCTCCACATATTGCATGGAGGAGGAATGAATTCCTTTCCTCCTTAGATGAGAACCTCCACATAAGAGAAAAAATAAAAATCATGTGTTACACCCTTTTTCTCCAAATTCTAATTGCATTTCTTTGACCATAACTCCTTTAACATGCAAAAAACTTCACCAAATTGAGGAGTTAAGTCAATCAAAATGCCCAGGAAGCCAAGTTAGCATTTAGAGTGACCAAACAGAACTGCTTCCCTTCTGTCAGTGCTACTTATTAGTAGTTCTCATCAGTATTTCAAATTCAGTTTGAACTCAGTAATGTGAGGGAATGGGATTTGTGCACACACACATGAATACACAAGCAGGGAGCTGCAGTGAGCAGAAGAAGATGTTCTGAACTGCTTAAGCAGCTCAACACACTGCAGAGGAGGCACAGCAAGGGCACTGAGAGGTAACAGCCTGCAGGGGGGTTGTAGGGAGTCTGCCCTAAAACCTCTGAACCCGAGTCTGGGTCAAAAAAACCAAAAACCAACCTCAAAACCACCCTACTTTGAAGGAGAGGTTGGACCAGCTGACCTGCTGACATCCCTTATAAACTTAATTATTTATGATCCCTTCGGTTTTAGAGCTTTATATTTCATAATTCTCAGGGCAGGGAATCCCAGTTTTCTCAGGCATTATTTAAATATAATTGCTTGCTATTCATTAGATATTAATGCCTGCACAGAATTTATAATTTAGCAATTAACTTTCAGGTATGCAAATGCTGATCCCGTGTAAGTGTGCAGGGTATCTCTAACAGAAGAATAAATATGAGCCTTAACAGAAGTAGGCAGTTTCCTCTGTTACTTTGTGGCAGATTTGTACGTTCTGTCCCTTAAATTTGGTATAGAACTTTGGAATCCCTTCAGGATGAAATGCACTACTTAGACATGTGCATTATATTTTGCACCTGATCTTCTTAAAGTATTAATCACATTGATTCCATTAAATGGCTGCAACACTGCATGGGTTTGGACTTCAGAGTTCCAACATTCCAATTGTCCAAAAGAAAAACCTAAAGAAAGTGCCAGAGAGAAAACCAGAAGTTTTTATGAAGTATTGTGGAACAGTTTGGAATGAAAAATAGTAGCAATGCACTAAATGCTTCTCATATGCCTTCTGGCTTGCAGCAATCCTAAATCTTCATGACACTAAAATATGATTACAAGTGAAAAAAAAATAATAAGTATTTGATTATTAAAATAAATATATCTCACATGTTTGTTAAGGCTAGAATTTATGGAGCTTGACTATACACAAATATTAAGTATGAAATAATGCTTGTGACCTAGGAGCAGTATTCCACCTCATGGGAAATGTATGCAAAACAAATTAAAATAGATAAGCAACGTATTCTGAGTTATGTGAGTATTTGTGTATGCTGAGTTGTTTGGCAGATACAGGAGAGAGGATGAATATTTCAGTACGTAAAATATACTTTATAAACATCCCTTTAATTCTAAAGTGCAAGGCACCATTCTACATCCCTTGTCAATATGCATAAGCCTCATGAATATCATGCCATTTCCCAATTTTTATATCTACCAACTGCACAAATAACTAATAAAAGCTACAGAAATAAAAATGTAGTGTTCACAAATGAACTGGTTTAAATCTTGCATGCATAAAACAGTTCTCTTTTTGTTCCTTTTTTCTCTGTCTATGTGGTGAAGGAAGAAACCTCATAATCTTTCAGATATTGCCAGTTGCTTTGATATTTAAATACTAAATAAATCTATGAAAGTGATTTTGATCTACAAGGGGGATCATCTTCTCCATCTCACCCCCAAGAAAGCCAAGAGTATTTAATCTACGCTTGGAAGAAATTTGGAAGAGAAACGAGCTCTTTAAGCTCTGCTTGCTTTACATTAAACATATTTACTACCAGGCAACTGATGGCTCTGCTCCTCCCCTCGCCTCTACAGAAGTGTCCTTAATTCTCTGGAACGAATACTTAAGTCTTTCTGCTGCTGGGCAGAGCATTGATTTTCCATTTCTCTGTAGAAGCCATCAGAAGCACCAGTGAGACTTTTAACTTGATTGCCTTGCATCTGTATTTGACAGTTTTTAAGCCATCCCGGGGCGGGCAGGTTGTCACTTCTTACACTGGGACTGTTTTCCAGGAGCACTTAGGAAGAGAAACACAAGGTAAAGGAGTGGGAAATGCAGTCAAGAAATCTGGAGACCACTCTGCCTCAGCTGCAATAGGATTGTGTGACCAAGACAATCAATATATTGAATTAATAAACTTCATTCACTGATTGAATTAATAAAGCTCATTCACTGATTCATGTCAAGCAAAAATGTGCAGAGCTGTGTATTGTCAGGATATTTGCTTTAGTTAAAATAACCCAATGAAACAAGGAAAAGCAGAAATAAACACTGGTTAAAAGGAATTTCCAATAACAAATAATAATAATAACAATAATAATAATAATAATGATGATGATAATGAAGAAAATGTACAGTCTATGCAAGGGACATCTAAAAGATAATTTGCCACAGTTTTGTGTAATGAACTCCTTTGCAATACTGAAAATATGTGAGTAGCTCATAGTATCTCTAAACATAACAAACAGATGTCAAAGATATTCTTCTTTTCTATCCAGGTTATTATTTTTCTTAGAAAAGTTCCAGGGAAAAGGTACCAGAATATGAGACTGCCCTGAAGGCCAGCATTACTGATCCTCAGTGTTAAATAAAATTATGATTTAGGTTACCCCACTCTGCCTGTTTCCCATAATTTCAGTGGGGTATGGTGTCATTGTCCATTGCTTTTAGCTCAACTGCCACCACGTTTCAAGGGGCACGTTAGAAATTCATTAATTAGGCTTTCCTTCAGCTAATGACCGTTTGTTCAGAGCTGTGAACCTGAGCAGAGTGCAGCCCTTGCCCACTGCTCTGAGTGCAGGGCATTTCCAGCAGGTTCCCCCCGTGTGCCACCAGCAGGTGACAAGGGAACACCCTGCACCACCAGAATGTTCCCAGGGATTGCAGCACTTTGACTCTGCAGGGTCTCACGGATCACACTCAAGCAAAGTGAACTTGGGGACAGCTCTGGCTTTCAGGGTAAACACGTATATGGGAATATGCTTAATCAGGCACAGTGCATATCCAATTTACTCTAATAACTGCTCTGAGCACTCAGGAAGTTTCTGCAAAAATCCTTTTTAGCGGCGTCACTCACTGGAAAAGCTCTCCTGCAGTTTAGTGACATAGCCTTGCTCCTCAAGGTACAAATCTGTCAACACAAGACTTTTATGTGGGTTCTCCAGCATGCTCACTGCTTCTCACTCTGAAGGAAACCACTTTGTAATTGTAATTATTTCCTAGGCTGGGCTGAAGTTACCTAATTCAAGCAAGGGATCAGTAGCAGTAGCCCTGTGGAAGTTCATCTTTAATAAACCTCTAATCTTGAGTCACAGAACAAAAATTCAGAAACAATACTGATGAGAAACGACATTTTCCTTTTCACTTCATTGTCATTTGTTCACTTTTGAGTGACATCCCTCCTCAGGTTTTACTACCTTTTTTCTCAAGCATTAAAATACAGAAAATAATTAAGATCTGGGGATATATTCTGCAATAACTGTATTCAATCTCCCACTTAGTATCAGTAGGAATGCTCACTTCAGAAATCAGAAACATTATACAGATCTTGCTTGGAATTTTTAAAACTGCAGTGTTTAGTCTCAGAAATTCTGACAAAAATCCTTAATGAGTAGGGGAAGTAAGTATAAAGTTGAGTAAATAGATGCAGTCTTCAATGGAATGCACACATGTTAAATCCCCCCAGTTCTGCTGAATAAGTATTTCCCTTTTCAAAGCATCTCATACTTTAAAATTTCCATGTAGTAAATGCTTTTAAATTAGTTAATGAGGATCTTAGGAATTTCACGGTAACTAGAAAAACAAACACTGGTCAAAGATGACAGATTTTACTTAGCATATTCTTTGTGTATGGAAGATTGAAAGATTGAAATGAATGGGGATATAATTAGATTGTAATAGGAATTGTCTTAATTGCATTTTAAAAAGAATACTTTAATGTGGAATGGAAATATTAACAATTTCAGGAGACTTTTCAGTGTATCCAAAAAGCCTGCTGAGTGATATTTCATTGTTAATTAACCCTTTTGATTAAGTATATGAACTACTGTTTGTAATTAAGGGTGGATCTGAGTGATTTTAATTCACTTCTTCACTCAGCATACAAGCAATCAAAATTGTTATAGAATATACAAGAAAAGATTCCAAGGAAAAATCACCCAATGTCCATGGAGCCTTCACAAACAGGGTGACCTTGACTTGGATACCCTGTTCTCTAAATATGGCAGGCTTTCTCCATTCTAAATCAATATTTCTGACTTATTTTGGAGGTAAAAAAATGTTTCAAATATTCACAGGACACAGTGAAGATATATATGGATTGGTTTCATGATAAAGAATCAATTAATAATGATCCAAGGGAGACAGCAACAAGAAAGCAGTTTTACCCCTACTCCAAAGCCAATAAAAAGATGAATTGTATCTAAAAAATCTGCATCACTCTGCTCCCCCTGATTCAGCTTTTAGCAATGCCACATGGGAGCAACATTAACCTTCATTTCAGAATCCTAACAAACTCCTATGCAGTGATTTTGTGTCTTAAATCTAAAACATCTTTTCAATTGTTCTTGAAACAAGAAAAGGCTCATTGCTACTGCTTTTCCTGTACCGTTAAAAAACTACTCTTAAAAAAAAAAAAAAAAAAGGATTAATAAGAATCTGCAAAGATTTTAATAAATTCATTCACTTTTCAAGAACAAATAATGATTCATGGCTTCCTGCTTTACCATAAAGGAATTATGGTCTCAATGCAAGGGATTCTACAATTTAAAAATAAAATTCTGAAGGGGAAGAGAAACACCCTTTTTTTTTAAATAGAACTACTTAATTCTGAGCACACTATCTTCCATTGTAGGACTGAATTCTATAATGCTAATTGCTCTTAGTTTGAGAGATAATGATCTGTAAGCAGCATCCACACATTTTGCCTTGCTTTATGAAATGGAAAGCAGACAGAGCAGTTTATATTTAAACTGTGCTGAAAGGTGGATGGCAGCATGCTACATTAGGGACTCAGTTCTACTCTGGAATTCCCAGTGGTGAAACAGAAAGTCAGTCCTCTCACCTGTACTAATGTGTCTCTGTTTTTGGAGACTCAGCATCTTCTGGGACATTTAGGGGTTTGTGTTTGCACATGCTGAATTTACAAAAATAGCTTCAGTGCTATTCTTGAGGAGTTCTCTGCACAAGAAATTCAGCACTGCCTTTTCATTCCTAACAATTGGAAAATCACAGTACTTGAAGCAGCACCACTTTCTAAATCAATAAACCACCACGATCCAGGCAAAAAATGCTATTACTAAACTGTTTTTTGGGTTTTTTTTGTTAATTTGTGCTTTTGGATAATTGTCCTCTTAGTATTGTTTCTAATCTAAAATCACAACCTAGCTACTTAGTAAGATTTTCCACTACAAACTGATTTAGTTTTTAATTAAAAAGAATGGTTTTAATCACAATTACAACCTTACATTTACTTCTTTGATACCAAAGTTATTATCCCTACTAATTCTCTTCAGAACAGAGACTGTACCTTGATGCTCCGTGGTTCCTTAGCTCAGTTGTTAAATGCTATGAAAAACTATTTGAAGGAAAATTAAAACATATATGGTCTAGATGAATCATGAATCTTACTTATTTTCAAACTCTTTAACAACTTTAACATCTTGAATAACTTCCAACATCTACCCTAAAAAAATATCCATCTGAAATTTTATAAATAAACAGAGAAGAAATTCATCTTTATATGGGTTCATGTATAAATATACTGAAATGTTAGAAGTGTTTATACTTTTCAAATATATGAACAATTAACTATTAGCTCATGTAGTTCAATCTACCCTAATCAAGCCAGAACATTTAAAACGAAATATCTAAATCTTTTCTCACTGCTATTTTCACGGTATCTTGGTTTTTTAAAAGCAGGTCACTATTTACTGCTGCTGAGTTTGATCAACCTGCTTTGCTCTGGACTGTTAAAAACTGCAAATAGGAACGAATACAGTGGGATTAGAAAAGAAGAAATACACTTAGGTGGTTGTTTGTTAAAATTATAGCTCCCTAGTTCCAGAATTCAGGACACCCATGGCCTTTGAAGAGGTCCTGTGGAGCAGAGGGAGTGCAAGTGAGGTGGGGGCTGCTTTGCAAACCATGTTTGAGAGAACCCAGAGACTGTCTGACACCTGAACATCTGGGATTTGTTGCCCAGATCCCAAAAACCGGAGAGCCACCACAAGAAAATCCATCCCAGATGTCACACTCCACTCATGGGCCACACAACTGGCTGCTCACAGTAAGGCAGGAGTAAAAATATCTTTTAAGTGTTGTAGAGCGAGGGGAGAAAAGCTTTACGTGGATAAGCAGACAGCCACGTCTCCCCTGCCTAAATTTTCATTAAGGATAATGTTTTGATCCGTGTCACAGTGAAGCCTTTGTGAAAGCAAACTTGCTACTTTTCCATGAAAACTGCTTAACTGCTTAAGAGAGGAACTTTTTTTTCAGGGAAATATTTAAGTGTGCAGTGCTCAGAGTCAGCTCTCAGAGCTGAACATCCTCAGGGAACAGCTGGGCCACGAATCCTTTCTGCTCTAATCTCGTTAGTGAATGAAGAGGGGATGACAACAAACACAGCAACTTTAATATATCATGTCCTGCTTTCCCTTTGGCTCTCAGCAGCCTGGCTCTGAAGTGCTGATTAATGAGACACCAGCAAAGCTTTGTCTCCATCTATCCCAGCATGGATGTGTTTTGAAGACAACTGACAGCCTGAGATGGACAGCAATGTGTCAATCAGCACCACATCCCTGAAAACACGGCACTAGAATGGGCTGGAAATTGTAGAAATCTACTCCGTTGGTCACAATTTCTTGGCAGCTATAAATCAGGTAATAGCCACCTCAGGATTATTCCAATTATTTTCACTTTCAACATAAAGAGGTGAACATGGACTGAAACATCAGACCCAAATGCTTTTAAGAATACTCAAGCTTGTATTCAGCTCTTACATTTCAGTAACCCAAATTATGTTTGTAATTTCTTTGGGCAAATGAGATATATGATTATATTATATCATATCATATCATATCATATCATATCATATCATATCATATCATATNGTAAAATGAAATAGGCTGAGGCCACACACAGGAATAATCTCCAGAAGCATCGTTATCCTATTGAGCATTTCATAAGCAGGTCAGAACAGGGATGGAAAGAAAGAAGGAACAAGAGAAAAGAGCTGGATAACATAAATTTTGTAAAAACTTTCTTCAATAAGAATGGCTCATGATACCTCGTAACTTGTGCTCTGAACAAGTCCCCATCTTCATTCCTTAAGATCTGTTAAAAAACTGTCTAAGTAAGGGCTTTTAGTGAAAGAAGGATGTATCAATATTCAGCATCAGTGTGTATTCATCCTCAGTGAGCAGTTACTGCACAAGAGAGAACAGACAGCTTAAAGAGAAGGCTTTCAATAGTTTCATTTTTCCCTGAAGCCCTAAATAGATCACACGGCAAAATCCTGAGCTGACACCTCAGAGGTGCTACAGAGACCATTTTTTCCTTTTTATTTCTGACATTAATATTTTTAATACAACATTAAACTAAGAAAATATTGAGTAGAGAATTTCAAAAGCATCAAATACCTTAGGAAGACAAGTCTCTAACTTCTAATGCATCCTACTGTTAATTTGATACTAAATTGGCAAGAAGCTGGAAAAAAAAACCACAACCCTTTGCAAAGCTTTGCATCTGAAATATTATTCCACAGAGTTTGCGGCAGTCAGGCAAAACACGTTTGACTTTATTTGCATCTTCAAGCATGAAGGATTATGTGAAACTGATACTGAAGATGCAAGAATGATACCTTGAGAATGTATAAGCAAGAATTCAAGTGATCAAGAAAAAGGTATCTAACAGTAATGTGAACAGCAGGTGTCAAAAGGATGGACAAGAAATACAAAAGAGAACAATTTTGCTTTTGCATTTCTTTCTTAGTAAGTATAAATACTGTATGTATGTATATACATGTCTATTTCTCAAGATCCAGTTCTACCTATCTCTATACAATCCATGCCACTGACCTCTCATAGGCATTCCCCTTTCTTTGTTGTTTTGTTTCCAGCAACACCGTGCAATTCACTCGCTTGCTGAAGCTCTGCTTGACACCACAGGGTACAAAATAATACAGAAAATATTATCTGCAGGAGAAGAAGATTGTCTGGCTCTGGGAATACTGCTCTGAGCAGCATAATCGGCTCTGCCCTTTCAGAAGTTAGATCAGCTCCCTGATTGATTGCCCTCCCTCACTTTTTGTGGTCTTTTAAGAGTTCAAGAATTGGCCAGAAAATCAATATAACTCATGTAAAAGCCCCTCCAAAAGGAGAAAAAAGAAATGTGGTTTTAGTTTGGGAAACTATTCACCAGTATCTTCTGGGTGTACCTTTGAAGTACCAGACAAAATGCAGGAAGTTTAGCTGAAAACATACTCATTAAATTTTTTGGGCTAGAAAGGAAAGAAATAAGGTCATGTTCTGCAAATATCCTGTAAAAAGAGAAAGAAAAAAGCTGCTCAAGTGTTCTGACACTGAGCTGTGACATGTTTCAATCATTTACAGGAAGCCCTCAGCAAAGAATGCAAACAGGAAAGTTCTTCCTCATGAATAAGCTTGCCTTTCAGCCAAAAACAATCCCCAGCTGCCCCCTGTAAATTCTGTAAGCGAGAAGGAATTCTTTTTCTAAACTCCTTAAAAGCCAAACCACTCTCACTATACATAAATCTCTACACAGAATGCTTCCTTCCAAGTATTCATAATCAGCTACCTTGCTCAGCTATGATAAAATTAAGTAGATGCATATTGTAGTTCTGGATTTCTTAGTGCTCCAGAAATTATTTAGAGCGTTTACTCATCCCTGATCCACAAAAGTGGCTGGTGTATTTCAGTTTTCAGCAGAGAAATTCACAAAGTTACAAACCAGAAGCAGAAATCCCAAGCAAGAGCCATCTACATAGCATGGAATCTGGGGACTGTACAGCCAAGAGATTTTACTCAGAAGTTTTGGAGGTGAAATAAAAGATGACAAAGATGAGGCAACCAACAATGCAGCTCAACAGCAAATGTAGCTGGGCTAGATAAGAAGCACCAGATTTCCAGGCAGAAATTTATTTACCAGAAACTCATGCACAGAGATGTTGGTCTAGAGGAGCATATATTTATCTAAGTGATGAGTACATTTCCTTTGCTTTGGTTATAAAATATACCATGACATATGTTTCCAAAATTCCATCCTATAAGGAACATTTCTACCTTCAGAGTCTGTGTTTGAATGATGGAAGTGAAAATGTGAATGATGTGCAGTGAGTGACAGAAATAACAGAACCTCACAGGCTGCCTCATCAGGTACCTGCTGCTCCTCTGTGAGTACAGTTACACACAGGTGTACACAAGTGTGAATACAGGTGGTGAACTGGAATCTGCACATTCAAGAACAGCCAACATCTCGAACATTTTTGGTCATGTCATCATACATGTATTATCAATGTATTTCTGTATCAGCAGTAATGAAAAGAGGTCATGACTTAAATATTCTATACATTTTTCAAATAAAATGAAAAAAGAAGTGTTCCTCCCTCCTCTGAGCGCGCAATCTAAATTCGTGTCGTCGTTGTTAGAGAGTTTTTTATGCCTTGATAGGTTATAAACTCTTGCAGATTAATTTTAAGTTAGAAATCCATTGGAGAAGTCTAATATATCTAGCTCCTTCTAAATTGCTCTTTGTCAGATACGATGGCTTTCCACTGCCTCCTCCCACACACTTTCCATTTCTCCTGAAAATTGCCTCATCTTTGAATCATTACTGTTGTAATTACAACAGGAGAAATCAGTAGTAGAAGAAAAAAAAATCTTTGACACAAAGAGCATTATCATGGGACAAAAATATCTTGCTATATCCAAAGATAACACAAAGCTGAATTTCTAATGTTTCTATTGATTATTGAGTCCATGATAAGGAAAAGTACTAAATCTTTACACTTTACTTATGGCATCCCAGCCTGCTGATAGAAAATATAAACATGTCTAAAAGCTGGAAAGGTCACCCCAAAGCTCTCAGGGGGAAAGGTTTTTAGTAAACATTTTTTTTATTAAAACCAGAGGTGGAATACCGTCCACATAGTGTTCACCTTTAAAGGGAGAGTATTTAAAGTATTTACCTACTGGGTGTGAGTTTGTTTGGATGTTTCAGAGTGGCTCAATATCCACATTGACAACTCATTGTTCTGCAAATACAGAACATATAGATTAATCTCCTGGGTTGGATAAATTATCAATTCTACTTTCCAACAGTGGCACCGGATTCTTAAAGGTAATGACAGCCCAGCTCTTAGGGTAGGCTATTAAAAAGAAAGTCCTTAGATGGAATGCTTCCTCCTAAGCTCATTTAAGAGGAGACTGGAAGAAAGTTCACAATGATTTCCTGGTGGGCCTGCTGCCCCAGGGCAGGATGAGTTACCTCTGTTATTCCTGACAAGTGTTTGTCTGAATAGTCACTAAAAACTCCATTGATGAGGAATTCACAATTTGCTTGGACAACCTCCTTCAGTTTTTCATTTACTGGTAACATGTTTTTTCCTAAGACAAATATCTTGTGCTATAACTTAATTTTCTTACTTATCATAGACACAAAGTCTTTCCTTTTCCCGATACATTTTTGTGCATCTGAAAATATTGGGTTATTTTCTACCATAAAGGTGACAGAATCCTAGCTTCTTTCAAATCTTTCTCCTTTATTCAAGGCCCCGAAAACACAGAAGATAAGATACAGAGCTAATACAGATTTCCAAATCCCTTTTTTTACTAAGGAACTTATTCTACAATTTTGAGAGTTTTAGTACAAGGACCAAGGAGACTGTGGGGTAAGTTGCTGATGCCCTAGAATTAGATTTCAGAAAGCAGTACCAAGGCCAGGACAGTGAGAGGTTTATGGCTGGACTCGATGATCTTAAGGGTCTTTTCTAAGCTAAAGGAACCCAAGCAGAGCCTGAAGAGATGGACTCATCCCCTGTTTGTGTTTTGGCAGGCAGACAGGCAGGTGAAGTTCAGCTTCAAGGTCTGTACCAGGGGTATAGCTCATTCACATCAACAATAAAAAAAACCCACATAAAATACAAGAACTGTCTGGATTAAAATCTGCAGTAGAGTATCCATATTACCAAATACCCTTGAGTAGAGTCTTCTCCCACTTTCTGTCTGAAAAGGAGTGCTTAACCTCCAGCTAAAGGAGGACATGAGCAGACAATAGCAAGGCTTGGGAATATGACAGGCAGCCACAAAGAAAACCTCATATATCACCTTCAGGTCAGAGCTCATCTTAAAAGATCCATTTGCTGACATTTAAATTTTACTTGTAAATATTTAGGATTAAATCCTGCTTTCACTGGTCTCCCAGTGAGATTTTTACCAATAACCTAACAAGAGTCCATGCTTCAGGAATATGAATTACAGATGGAATTACACTTTTAAAATGATATTTCTGACTGTTTCATAAGATCTCCATATATATCACACTGTCCTTGGAATACTATCTTGACAGTTTATATGCAGAACATCCTCTGCAAGCATTTAAAAACAAGAGTTTTAAACATCCAGATATTATTTTCAGTGAAAGTAACAGATCTGTTTTATAACACTATGCTTTAACAACATTCAGATGATTCAAGGAAAAGCTAAATCCTCCATCTTAAATTTCTGTCATGAAATGGGTTCAAGATTAACAACTTCTATACCTTTCTTTCACTTTGTTATTAGTTTTCCGATATTTTTTTCATCTAGATTACCCTCTATTATTTAGTTATAACTTCCTCCATAATTGCAATCAATGAATAGTAATCACTTAATAAACATATCCTGACAGGTCTATTTTTGCACTGGGAAAAGATTAATTTTCTTTATCACTACTCCAGTAAGCAATTTCTTTCCTTACCTGAAGTAGCAAAGTGACTGAAGTTCTGCTCTGCTTCAAACAGCAGCTGAGCAAGACCAGACACCCACTCCTTTCACTTTTATATTATTTGGATATAGATTTATCAAAATCTATGTAACTTGGAACACACATGCATTTCTATTTGCATTGATCCTTACACGTAATTCTATTGCACACAGGCAAAAGCTGCTTTGCACAAACACTGTGCTAACACTGAGCTCACACTGCTGTTCTGGGAGCATTTTCTGAGGGCTTTTCTTAACCCAGGAAATTCAGAGAGAAAAAATGCAGTTCTATTAAAACTTTTGAGCTTAGATACTCAACAATGAAATGACAAGGAGTGTGCATTTTGTCAAGCATCTATTAATGCCTAATTTGATATTAGATAGGATAAAATATCCTGAATGAACTTGGATACCTGCAGGTTGCTATGATGATTTCTTTTCCACTGCCATGTAAATATAGCACAAAGAAACTGGTAAAGAAACACAAAGAAAAGAAAATGGTTTGTATATAGAAATCTCCTTTTCTTCTTCACAGATCAATTTGTTCTAAGTGGACTTGGCCTAAAGTCACTGGAATCAAAGCAAGTTTTTCTGCTGACTTCATTTCAGACTAGGTGGACCAAAAATGGAAATTCAGAGTAAATAATCTCCTACAAGATTTGCATTTTCTGCCTTAAGACAAAAAGACTGAACAGTTTGTCAGGTACCTTCTAGAAAGGACTAATTTGTGGCATCTTTTTAGCTGGACACTCCTCAGTAATTCTGACATTACATGATGTGTCAGCCTCTCAGCTGAAAATGAAACCATAAAGGCAGTACTCTAAATGACAGTGAGTTTCTGTAAAATTTAAGTGCACTTTAGTTCTTCACATCAACATTTAAAACATCTTGAGCAACTCATTGTACCAAAGTATCAATTCACTCTAAGCACAAATTTTCCAGTGGCAACTTCCAGAAATTTCATACCCATTCTGACAAAAATCACTTTTACCATCCTTTTCCTCCGAGCTCTGTGTTTCAGCTCCATGTAACATGAACCAGTGGGGTCACACTGAGTTGTCCCTCTGAACTCAATCCCACTCCTGGCATCAGCCTTTGTGCTTTTATAAATGGCCTCAGGACATGACCACGTGAAAATTCTTACTAACACAGGCCTGTCACAAGAATATCTGTCTGCATGCAACAGACAACTTCTGGCTGCACAAATTTCATCCATAATAACTAGAAGGGCATACCTGAATTTTTTGCACTAGTCTCATCTTTGCCACAGGCAGGACCACATTAAGTTTCAAGGAAATCTGTGTAATACATACCAAACAAAAAAAGCTTACGTATATTTTAATCACTTTAGAAGTACCACCCTTCCTCTGGAAAGAACTGATTATATACATCAAAAATAAGGAAGATATCTAAGCTCAAAGCTCTGAAAATCAGACTTAAAATCTCACTTCAGAGTTCACTAGTTCAGCTTGCAATTTTCAGCGTACTTTTGAGATCTTGGTAAAAAGCATCTTTTTGTCTGCACAGTAATGAAGACTTTACATACACTAATTACCTCTAAACATCGGCACATTACTAAGAGATTATAAAGCAAAACAAATTTAGTGCGAAGCATCAACTTCTGAAATAAGCAATTATTACAGAATTTTATGGAAAATTATATACCAGGCATTTTGTAAAGATCTGGGAAGAACTTTGAAAACAAAATGCCTGGATCAGTCTAGCAGAGGTATGTTGACATGATGGAAGTCTGAAAGCAATTATGAAAAGAACACTCTGCATCTGTGCTGGTCACAAAGTGTTCAGTCATAAAAGCTTTGATTTAAATCATATAAGCACAGTGTGGTGGAAGCATGCAGCACCACAACATCAAAGGATAATGTCCTGAAAATATGCATCAATTATTTTAATTTTTTTTTTTTTTAGTCTCTCCAATAGGAGTATACATTTATTTCCAACTCGTGTGTATCGGAAATGGTTTGTATATCCAAAGAGAAATCAGAGGGGAATGAAAAAAAAAAAAACAGCTTGAGGGATGCAAGAATCTCACCATACGTTTAAGTAAAGAAATAACAATTCACTTGTAATAGGACTGTCCCATTAGGGTCCCTGACTGCCATGAAAATCTCAAGTGACCTACTCTTTTCTTGCTTAAATTCACCACCTTAAGGTAAAGAAAACAACATGACTTTGGATTTGGACTCACCAGATTTCTTCTAAGGCATACTTCACAGCTCTCAAAAAATTCTCTGGAGGAAAGCACACATGCCTGAATCTCACAGTCTCAGTAGATGGGATACTCTCATTCCAGATACATCTGCTCAGACTTTCCAAAAGGGATGTGATCACTGAGAATTTCCCATTTTTGATTAGTGCTCAGAGAAAATAAGTTTTCTCCTTTGTTTTGAGTAAATTTTCAAAACAATCCAAATAGAGTGCCTGACTGCTTGTAGAGACAAAATAAAGAACTTCACTCTGGAACAATTAATTCCTCTTCAGAGTAAATTTTCAAGCATGGTAATTGAGAGGATAGAACATCGTTGCTTTGTGTAAGGATGACCTTTTTGAACTTCCCAGGCTGACAGAGCCCAGCTGAGATGGCGATGCTGAGGCTGCACTGAGCTGCAGGCTCCCAGGGAAGGGGCTCACAGCCCATGGTCCTTCTGTGCTGGCATTGTCTCAGAACACCAGGGCCACTGTCCCAGCACAGCCAGGGAGCTGCTCCTGTGCCACCAGCAGCACACACACCCCCAGCACCGAGCCCTGCCCTGTGCTGCTGCTGGGGGTGTGTTTCACGTGTGATGCATCAGGCTGGGAAATTCAAAAAGAGGCCATTCTCACAAAGGAATGCTTAGTTAAGTTTGAAAATCATTCAGGCTCAGATGATACTGAGATATCATCCACAGTACCATGTGTTGTATTTGTTGACACCATTTGTTACATCTTTACTTACTAATATGGAATTTGTTGTTGTGTTGGTTTTGTTTGGTTTTTGTTATTTTTTTTTCCCCTCTCTGAACCAGTTTGTTACTGATTTGAAATGATTCCAAGAGCCTATCTGCCTTTCCCCCAACACCTTTTGAGTCAGGGTTAACATCTGAGAGCGCTTGGGTCCTTAAGGGAACAGCCCATTACAGTCCACGACAGTAACTATGTCTCTACGATTTATGAAAAGAAAGCAATATGTGCCTGTTTCGGTGCCTGTCGTTTGCCTACCAATGGTGCAGTGCTCCCCATTCCAGCCCTCTCTGCATTCACACTTCCCATCTTTACAAGTCCCGTGCTCCGTGCAGCGGGGGTGGCACACACGCTGGTCACAGCCCGCTCCCGTCCAGCCCTCCTCGCAGCGACACGCCCCGCCGATGCACACGCCGTGGGTGCCACAGTCCACGGAGCACACTTCTAGGAGAGAGCACAGCAGTCACAGCCAGCCCCAGGAGCACCACAGCACCACTCCTGCTCAAAACTGCAGCCTCGCAAAAGCTGGCCTCACGTTCTGATGAAAACCAGTGTTTAATTTCATTTAAAAGCAAACCTAATTAAAAGTCGCTTTGATGCCTTAAGATTTTTCAATGTGCTTGTAGTTTTATATTTTTTAATATAAATGCTTTTATTTTTTTAATAGAAATGCCTTTATATTTTTCAAATCCTGTACTGTGTCTAAACTCCATATAAAGTTTATATAATATTATATTATAAAGCATTATATAGCATTATTAGCTACTGTCTACATACTTTGGTCAGATGAGACAATTCCTCTGGGCCTGAAACTAAAGGACACCATCACAACCTCAGGCCTCGAGATGTATGAACAGAAGAGAATTTGGGGAGAGCAAACTGGGGGAATGCAACTTCATTACCTGAAGCTGTAATTGGAAGATCAATCCCTGATGTGTAAATGGACCGAATTGTATCTGTCTGAAAAACTCGTGATGATTGTCCATGTTGGGTGCAGTCTCTGCCAGGCTTTTAACTGCCCAAGGTGGGTCTATTGAAGGCCTTTAACAAATATATTGTCTAACTGTGTCTAGCCTCTTTTCTAGGTAGCCAGTCCAAGGCATGTTTAACATATCTGCCAGAGTATGCTGGACAGCCCTGCAGAGCTGCATCCTCCACACACACAAACGTGTCACAGGAGCTGTCCCCAGCAGCAAAGGAGGGGAGCAGGTGGCTCTGCTTTACTCAAACCTGGACCTTGGGGGATCTTGACAGATATTGATCTGCTAAGAATTGAGACTGAAACTCACCTAAAACTCATTTGGCAGAGAATGGCAGCAATTCAGGGTCATTTAGAATGATGGGTAAAAGTCACTTTCCAAGGAGAGATTTTGGATTCCTATTACTAACACGGTCAGTTATCTGGTGTCTCACTCCAAAAATTCTACTGCTCTCTGCCAGCTGAAGTTGCAGATAAACAGAAGGGTCTTTTGCCCCATGCATCATCAAAGAAAGTGGCAGCAAAACTCTCATTCTTGAATTTTTTCTGACTGCTTATCCATAAAGCAGAAAACACATCTTGATATTCATGTCATTGGTGGGGTATGCCAGCTGATTAACCTTAGGAAATAACTGAATTACTGTGAAAAATGTAAATATTGTTTTGAGAGACTTGGTTTTGACCTACAGCACTGTCTCAAAGTTCAACTAAAAATTTAAAAGCAAAATTCCCTGTATTTTTTTCACATAAAATGATGGACATTTTCATTTACAGTTGGAAAACAGAAGTACACTTACGTAACTTTTTCAGTCTAAAAGAGAATCAGTGTTAGAGCGAAACACAAACTCCTAAACCGCACCCACCTCCCAGCCCCAAATTAAGAATGTAATGGAAATATCTATATAGAGGTATATACTGTATCTATGTTGAGGTACATACTGTATCTATATAGAGGTATATACTATATCTATGTAGAGGTATATAATGTATTCATATAGAGGTATATACTATATCAATGTAGAGGTGTATATACTATATCTATAGAGAGGTGTACACTATATCTATAGAGAGGTATATACTATATATATAGAGAGGCATATACTATATATATATAGAGGTATATACTATATCTATAAAGAGGTACATTCTATATCTATAGAGAGGTATATACTATATCTATAGAGAAGTACATGCTATATCTATATAGAGGTATAAACTTTATCTATATAGAGGTATATACTATATCTATAGAGAGGTATATACTGTATCTATAAAGAGGTATATTCTATATCTGTAGAGGCTATACTATATCTATATAGAGGTATATTCTATATCTATATAGAGGTGTACACTATATCTACACAGAGCTATATACTATATCTGTAGAGAGGTATATAATATATCTATATAGAAGTATATACACTCTTCCCAACACAATTAAACAAGCGCCATCGCATCACGAAGGCAACTTTCTCACTTAATCCTGCATTTCAAAGTTACCATAGGTATTAACCTTTCAACAAAACAGCCACACGATGGGAAGTGAGGAGCAACTCCTTCCTTACCAACGGAGCAGTCGGGGCCCATCCAGTTGGGGTCGCAGGTGCAGAGCCCCGTGTCAGCCAGGTAGGAGCCGTGCCCGCTGCACTGCTCGGGGCACTGCGCTCTGGGCAGCTCGCAGTTCACCCCGCCCCAGCCCGGGCTGCACAGACACTCCCCGTTCACACACACCCCGTGGCTGGAGCACGTCGGGTCCAGGCAGTCCACTGCAGGAGAAAAACAAAAAAAAACAAACAAAAACCGTGTGCACAAGGGCGTGTTCGGGAAACGCGCGCTGAAGTCTGTACCACGGGGATAAATACAGCAAATGGAGGCAGTTCTCCAGGTCAGGTTAATACCTGGTCTGAGGATGGGGAAGTGAAGTAATTAACATTTTATATTAAAAAAATCAAGCAGGGTTTGACTGTGCAATGACAGTTTACTGCAGGAATGGTGTGGTGGAGAAGCATGAGGGCTTAAAAATAGCACTTAAATATATATATATATATATATAGTCAGAGTTCCACACATAAACCTGGAGACACCTCTGAAATACACTGAAGCTCCAATGACTCATGTACTGTATTTCAATTATGAAAGGACTTAATAACTTGCAGTTTTAAAGGATTTTTTATTTGGAGTATCTTTATAAAAACTGCTATTATCACTATTGAAATGTTAGAGCATTGTTTGAACATTAGGAAAGCTACTTCAAGTACACAGAAGTCAAAATGTCAGTGGCTTTCAGCTTCATGCAGGCTCCTAATCATTCAGGCACTTCTGAATGTTTGATCCATGGTCCATTAGTAGCTGAGCTGTGAAACTGAGAGCTCTGGTTACTTCAACACATATTCTAAACCAGCAGATTGTTTCTCTTAAAGAAGCAAAGCCAGATACAGACATGGATTTCAACCCAGAAACAACAAAGTGAAAATAGTTATGATGGAAAATGATGCCATGAAATTTGAGTTGCTGTTTCAATCCTATAAAGGAATGTTACAAGCTGTCTTTCAAATAAACTTTATCAGTAACATTATGAGTTTCCAAATTTTTATCTCGTATCATGAATCTTTGTAACAATACTATGCTTTACTGCCAATACCCACATGGAGGCTTTATCAAATGCCTTTTGCTGTGGAATTGAAGGCCAAGGTCAAATTTATGTTTTAAATAACTTGAATTCATCTCATGACTGGTATATATTAGCTCACAACAGCAGGACCAAGAATGATTTGCATTCTCTCTCGCTGCTCCAAGAAGATCTGAGTTTATAATGAAAGTGATTTATCTCTCATCTTTTCCAAATTGATCCTTCTAAATTAAGGCAGAGACATTTTCACTCCACCTGATGTGAACAAATCAAAGTTCAAATCTCAACTTTTCTATAAACATAGAGCCTTGTCAAACTATTTTATTTAGTTGCAGAACATTTAAAGCAAGAATATAGATCAGATACAGGCAGAGGATTGAGACAGGCACAATAAAAGATGCAATAAAATGAGTTATAAGAATACAGTAGTATAGAATTCAGAACACAGTAGTACAGGAATAAATTATTGTAACATTTCTTAAAATATTTTAATTCATAATGATGACATTGGCTATTTTTTTGGGTTTGCTTTTTCTTTTTTTTCTTTAAGATTTAAAGCTGAGTTAATTGGACATGAAAATATTATAATGCAATTTCTTATTTATAGGTAAACCAAGACTGGTTTGTAGTTCACCCCAAAATTGATAAATTCATAAATTGTTTTAAATTACATGGAGTACTTGTCCTGTATTGTTACTCCTTCTTTATGCTTAGCCAAATTATAACCTGTCTGGAGTTCTCAATGCATATTTTATAGGATTTCTGTTGAACTCAATGGACACAGAGCTGTGATAAAAGAGTCTGATTAATGAAGAAGTAAAGTACACAAAAAACTTAGGTCAATCTACTTTAAGGATGAAGCCTACTTCCCCTTACATTTGGTCTATTCTGAGCATTTTTAGAATATATATTTTAACAGAAAATGTAGAAGGGTAATACATGTAGAACATCTTTATAGGACAGCTAACTTTAGGAGATAATGATAAGTCATAATGTACTCTCCTTGTCAGGAATGTATCATCTTCCTTCTCAAATGAAAGCACTAATGAAAGGAATGTGGAGCATATGAAAAACATCACCTTCTGCTACATAAATTAACTGTCTTCCCTCTATCCTGAATTACAGTGCTCATGCAGCTTTGATTTATTTCTGCAGAATGAGCCCATCAATGCCCCTGAGCCCCAACCTCCCTTGTTTTACAGGATAACACACTAAACACCTTTGTCCTTTGTTCTAGACAAATGTGCTTTACAGCTGTTTTGTTCTATCATCTGGCTAAGTAGTAGCTTTCAAAGTTTAAACTGAGGAGGGTTTTCACTCTGAGCTCCGCTCTCGTTCTATTTCAGTGCATGCTCAGAGTTATCATCTCGGGCCAGATCCTCGCTGTTGAGATTAGCATAATGTGATTACCTGCACTAGAACTGCTCTCACTCGTGCTGCAGAGGCTCTGGCCCTGAGGTGTAGCAGGGTTTACAATGGTATTTAATCAGGATTTACAAATGGACCGTCTTTGGTGTTTAAACAAAGGAGAATGCACCTTAGCAAGTACGTTAGGCTTGGCATTGCAGGCCCCTGGCAGCTCAGATCATTAGAGCTCATTTAGCACTGAGCCCTCTGTAGATTTGACAAAAAAAGGTACTGAAAGCAATTTATATCCTTAAGGACAAAAAAGGAGGTCAAGGAGTTTTCCAAACAATATGTACCACGAAGTCCCCAAAGAGCCATGAATTACACTTACGAAGTTAAATGTCATTGAAAAATGACTCAAGCAGCAAAGTGACAAGAAAACCACCCTTAACTTAACCTAATTTGGCAATTTCACTTGTGTCCCCCCCAAAGCAGACTGAATGAAGCCTGACAAATACCCCACTTCATCTTCTGTGCAAATTTGTTAATAGAAAAACAGTGTTTATGTTGCAAAAATTGTGCATCAAAAATATTGATTTTGGTGTCACTTTCATTTCAGGTAAATTGTTTGAACAATATAACCATGATGAATATCAGAAATAAAAAGCTATTGGGAAGAAAAAAAAAAGCTGACCCACTTATACTAATTCAGTATTCTAGTAGGAAAATGGCAAATGAATCAACCTTTGCCATACCTTTTGGAAGTTCAAATCAACAGAGGAGATTTCATATATTATATATAAATACAGAAATATTATTTCTATCATTCTACCATTAAAAGTGAAAAATTTCTATTAATAAAAAACTTTAACTAAGACTAAATGATTAATTAGACACCCCTTCATAGTGTACCCTTTCTTGCATAGCACTCAAATTAATGTGAGAAATATGTACAAAAGAAATGGAATTTTAGAGTAGAAACATGGTGGTTGATTTTTATTTATTTGCAAATTAATTCATTGACTTATTTATTGCCCAATCATATATGCAAAAGGTTACTTTAACCTTTCTTGTCAAGTTATGGGCCCCTTCCACATTTGCAATTGATACCTCCTGCCTTTGTAACCCATTTATCTTTTTAGGAAGAAACTTATCCTTCCAAGCACAGTGTTGATTAAATAATGCATATGCTTTCATCTCACAAAGCCATGCACCTCCCAAAAAGCTCTGTAGACTGATGGTTTTGTTGTGTGCCCAGTTTTGGCTGGAGTTAACACAACACCTTCACAAAAATGCCTGCACTGGCTTTTTCTCTAAACTTCTCTGGAGCTGAGGATGTCTTTGCTTCACCATTCCAAACATCCACCTGAGGAGAAGATGGATTAAGCACTACAGGATCCAATTTATCTTACAGGAGTTTGGGGGTCCAAGGGGAGCCATGGCCCAGACAGACCACAGCCATTCCAGGGAACTGAAAGCAGAGGGAATGCCAGGCCAGCAGCTGGGAATTACAACCAAAGGGAGGGAGAAATGGCTTGCAAGGTTAAATTTCTTGAATGAATGAAACAAAGATAATTTTAGGCTATCTACCATAATCTCTCTAATCACACAATCATTTATACAACAACAGAAAATAGGATTAAATGTATAAAACTCAATGAGACCAAGCAAATAATTACAGTTAGTACCAGAAAAGAGAGGTTCTGCATTCCTGGGGAATAGATTGGGTGCTGTAG
Organism: Thryothorus ludovicianus; assembly: GCA_013397245.1. Taxonomy (NCBI): domain Eukaryota; kingdom Metazoa; phylum Chordata; class Aves; order Passeriformes; family Certhiidae; genus Thryothorus; species Thryothorus ludovicianus. The sequence continues at coordinate 152,100 of VZTB01014392.1, forward strand.
AGCATGTTAAAGACATGTTTTTCCATCTCTGATTTTGATGAGAATGATACTTAAAACAAGGCATTTCAGGTAATTTTCTAATATCTCCTAGTATCATACACTCAGGGTGAACTCAGAACTATCAATTCTAAGGAGAAAAAAAAGGACATTACAGCATTTTCTGGACAGAGTTTAAAATGTAATGCATTAAAAATAATGCAAAAACTCTTGGCTTCAACTAAATTATAGAGAAAAGCTCCAATAACCTGTGTTGAGAGGATTTAGTGGAAGAAGATGACAGGAATGAATTGAACAAACACCAGTGAGGATCCTTGGTTTGTTTTTTTTTCCTTTTACCACAAGTTTACTCAGACTAATGCAAGATCTTGTCCTAAAGGTGATGACTGCAGACCTAAATATACTGATGACTGAGAATAAAACCCTTAGTGGTTTGTTTATCCACAGTGTTCTTCCCTTTGTTTTCTGATGGGAGAGACAGCTGCTTACTATAGTGTAAGATAAAAATCGATACACACAGTAACAATGCAGCTCTGCAACCCATTCAGAATGATCCAGAGACTCCTCTGTCCTAACAGCATGACATCCCAGCCCTATCACTTCCCTGCTCAAGCTGCTCCTCAGTTTGGAGGATTAATAAACTCTGCAGCACAGTAATATATTTTAAAAAGAAAAGCAGACCAATATACGTTGTGCATTCTAACAGAACACTCTGTGAACACAACCAGTATTGAGCTTAATCTATGACCACATTTTGCATGGGTTTTTTTTTTAAATTTGTTCATTCTACGTGCTCAAGGAATTGGACACTTTCAACCTGAAAAGCCTTTCTGCATTTAAAGGACAGTTATTGTTCATGTGTGCCATCTACCTTGCCTTAATCCCATATGATTGCAGCCAACAGGAGTAATTTGCCCCATATTAAGTCTGTAAGTGACATGGATATTCAAGTCTTTCAAATATTTTCCATCAGTTTCTGTCTTAATAGTGATTGATATGTGTTTTGTGTGAAGTTAAAGCCACACGATTTTGTCTAGCACTGCTCCTTTTTCCTCTGCATTTCACATCTAAATTGTTCGGTAAACATAATCCATAAAAAAGATTTTTCTTTGCTCTTCAACAAAGGAATTATTCAGGTTTACTTGTGGCAGACACTCAATACTGCAAAACAATGTATACAGAAGGCCTGAAGTTTTGTCTGAACTCTGATAAATCAGTAAAATTGTGATAGACTACATTTTAAACCTCTTTTACCTGCTATAGCAGTTTTATGCTTAGATTTTTATTCTATTCTTTCCTTTTCCCTCTAGCCATTAAATAAGCCCCAAACCCAGAAAACAAACTAACAACAGAGAAAATAAATATCCTACCTTCCTCACAGTTTTCTCCTTTGTAACCCACAGAACAGACACAGTTCCCCTCGATGCAGGAACCATGACCTCCACACGAGGGGTCAATACATTGGCTGATGGGCACGTCACATTCTGGACCTTTCCAGCCACTGTAGCACAAGCAGGTGCCTTTGGAGTACTGACCATTGCCACTGCACAGAACGGGGCAGGCAGCTGCAAAACGGAATGAAAGAAAAACAACACACAGGGTCATGCATGTCTTTGTGTAAAAGTGCACTAAAAATCCACTTTCAAACACTTACGCTCAAATACGATCATTTACTGGGGGAAAAAAGAATCTGAGATAATTCGTAGTGGTTCAGTTCTTCACTTCCCAAACAAATAATTTGATTCCTATTTAATAAAACACATATGTGTTGGGCATTCTGAGAAAACAACTATTCTTTGAAGAATACTGATAATGTTTGGGATAACTAATGAGGTAATCTGAGAACAGATTTAACATTATTCTGCTTTGTTCCTCTAGGTAACATCCAATTTTCACAGACAGAGCACAAAACATTCAGTCCCCACAACAGATTATTATATGGCACCTTTCTTCTACCATAACACTTCTTTAATGTGTGACCCCAAACTTTATCAGACCCTTTGGTTTTCAGTGTAAGAATTTTGAACACAAGAATGACACAAGCTTTCAGATACTACAAATGCACCCTGCCCCCACTATCCCTGCAAAACCTTGCTTCCCTGAATCCCAGAGACAGCTTTTACCCAGTGTGTATTGGCAAGAAAGCACCATTAACCCTTACCCCTCACCACGGTATTATTCAAGGGGTAAGACATTCTGAGTAAATATTCATTTATGCAAATGAAGTGAAGCCTATGAATAATGAAAGTAGCCAGCAGGTCCTGGGTGCCAGGAATCAGATGTTGTACATATGCAGAGCAATGGAAAGAAACAAGTGGTTGATTAAAACCCAGGTGCATATAAATGTTTCACTGAATCATATTCACTCCTGTGTGCCCATGTCTCCCTTGGAACATGGAAATCTGTGAACTTCCGTGCCTGTCAAAGACTGGGTGTGTGGTCAGTAGCCAGAGAAATAGAAAAAAATAACAGAGAAATAACAGAAAAAGGTAATAATGAAGTGAGTCTTTGAGAAAAGCTTGGAGCACTTTTGTGCTCTTCCCTCTGATGCAGTTTGATAAAGACAGAAAAGTATTTCCCTGTCTTTCCCCTTTTCAAAGTAATTAGAAATGAACACCCAGTTTTACAGTGCCAAAAATATACTCAAAAGCTACTATTAATCATTAAAAGGTCCTAATGTCTTCTTGGCTTCTGCTATCTCTTTAACCCGAATGATCAAGAAAAACCCAAGGAATTGATTTCCTACAAAGAAATGTGCAATGGTCAGTTATTCAACTTCTCCACTGTTCAGTCCTGCAATCCTTATTAATCTTACCTGCCCAATTGATCTGCTGCAACAACACATTTCAGGATAGATTTTTTAATGAATTTTCTTTTTTGAGATAGGAAAAAATTGATCAGAAAAAATAAAACTCAGATTTCTAACCTGAAATGTTAGCTAAAATTTAGAGTGCTGAGAATTATTTCATTTAAGACTAAAGATACATGAGCTGCATATTATATAATATATACAATATTTTTAGGCCTATTTTTCTTCTACAGTAGAACAATATCACTGTCAGTATGCTGAAGTTTGGGGTTTGCTACTGCTCCTATGTCTTAGATCCATATTATCCATCCTTTGGTAGCAAGAGGACTTCATTCTACTGCAGTCCTGGTGTTCTCTCTTACTACAAGTTTTGTCCAGTTGCTTTCTTATGCACTGCAAAAATGAACAGAAATTTGAATAAAATATAATTTCCGTCAGCAAAATTTTCATTTCAGATGTTCACAAGTGCTTTACTGAGTTCAGTGAAAATTCTATGCTAAATTTCTACTTGACTTGCTTTTAGCAGCTGGTTTCAGAGCTAAGTTTACTGAGCCACCCGTATCGAAATACCACACAAAATGTCCCCACACTGCTCTCCAGACAGTCCAGCTTACATCTTTCTGCACCTCGGCACCAAACACCTTTCCATGATGCCACACACACTGAACCAGCTCAAATGCTGTATGACTGCTCCTTCTGCCTGCATGTCCCACTGAGGAGCCTGGCTCAGCTCCCAGCACAGCCTTTCCCTGCCCAGGTGTGCAGCTTCTGCTCCTGCAGGTCACCAGGTGAGCCACAAAGAAAGGGAGCAACCTGGCACCACTTCCACTCTTTGGGTATGAAGACCTGTGGGCACAATTCCTTTGTCCATAACTCTTAATTCCTCTGCAATTTAAAGGCTTGTTTTGGGCTGACACTGATACATTTTCTCAAATCAGTGTAAAAAAGGTGATTATTTCTGCCCTGCTCTCTTTGCACGGTGTAGAGGATTTTGGGCAAGTGATCAGAAGGCAGCCTGTCCTGAAGACCTGGAGTGATCCTGAGTGGCAAGCAGTGCCACTTATTTCTTGGTGTCATGCACACCCTGAAACATCATAGAGACCCTGGTCTTTTATTTGGAACTCTCTTTAACACAAAAAATATCTCACTCCAGGACAAGGCACCCCTCAACTCCTGCAGGCTAAGCCTGCAGTCCCTCTGGTCAAGCCCAGCATGGGAAGAAGTAAATATTGCAGGATGCAAATTCTCTACATGTCCCCATGCCACTGCAGGGACTCAGAGCTGTCATCACTGATGGCTCCTCCGTGTGGATTCCCCTGGGACAAACCTGCTCCTGCCCACCCAACCCCTCACCACGCTGTGAGAAAGCTGCATGGTCCCAAGAAGGCTAAATGAATCCACAGGCAAATTAAGTTTCTTTGGAAAAATCACATTTGTTCAAGTAGTTCTAAGGACAAAAACTTAAAGCTGACTCTTAAGCTGGATACAAAGGAGGAACAGCTCTTTCTGTTTTGTTGCTTTACAGATCAACATGTGACTCGACTCCTGAATGGATTTCTGTTCTGAAAAACCTTTTCTCTGGTGTAGACTCAAATAAAGACAAGGGCTCTATTTAAACAGCACACTCCCTTGAAAGAGGGACTGAACAGAAATAAACCATTTTGAAAATAAATAAAAAGAGAAAACAAAACCAACAAAAACATCCAAGCCACTTAACTGTGAGCAGTCTAGACCTAGCTAGAGTGGTCTGGACCTGTAATTCTGAGCCAGACACCTGCTGTAAGATCACTTACAGGCTTGCTTTGCCCCTAAGTCTCATAAGCACTGGGTAACAGCAGCCCAGCTAAAGGTGATGGGTATCTGCCATTTGGAACTTGTCTGTGGGTTAGCCATTCTTATCTCCAGCTTTTGACCTGGATTTGCAAGGTTCAGCTTCTGGGATATCAGAGCCTGGCACGGCAGAAGAAAGGTTACTGGATGGTACTGGGTCTTGGGCTAAAGAGCTCCCACAGCAGGTTTTTTAGTGCTCCCTGACTCTGCTATGGTGCTTCAGGAATTTAAGAAAAGCTGAAAGCCATGTCACAGCTTTTCATTCCTCTCTTCATGTTTCTGCCAGGTCAAAGGTCTTGCTGTGGCTCATGGATCTATTCAGTCCTCGTGAAACCTGTCTGCAAGCTGAACAGCAATCTGCCTTCAGGGGTTTGCCAGGGCGGTCACGATGCCAGTGACACCAGAACTGACTTTGGACAAATAAGAGAATCTCTCACTTAACCTCAGGGATGAAGTGGATGCAGTTAAGATTAAGACACTTGCAACTTAAAGCTACAGTTTAATCCACAACCCTCCGCTGTTATTCTGAAAACTGTAGGAACATCACTTTGAGACTAAGAAAGTGACAGAGATTCTGGAACAGATTTTAGCATTTCCAAGACTGCTATGTCACTAAGATTGCAGGAGAAACATGTAAGCAAGAATACAAGAAGATCTAGGTTATTATAAGAAGCTGGTTTCTCACTGCTGTAATAAGCAGTTCCTCATGACTGTTTTTCTACGGGTTTATAGTCTGACCTGTGTGAGGAAGAGAAGGAATCAAGCTGCTTTTCTATAGAGAACAGCAGCAGATAGCTTAAAAAGAGCTCTGCTATGCCTATTTGCTGGATCATATTGCTGCAGGATGAGACTCAAACCAGCCCACCCTCATTTTACATCCTGGCAGCTTCAGTTGATGTGGAAAATCCACAAGAACATTCTGGAGTTCTTTTTATCTAGGACTGCTTGTGTTTCCCCACATGCAAGGGACAGCCCCTGGTCCAGGACAGAACTGATTGCTCAAAGGCTGTTGAAGCAATGTGAAGGAAGGTGGTTTATGTCATGGAACAACCAAGTTCCACCTCATTTCTGTGGAGAGATTGACTGCATATCTTACACCAGCACTGGCAAAAAGGGGACAGAGGTCTTCAGGAGTAGTTATGGCAACACTCAGGCCCAAGGGTGTGTATCCTGAGTGAGGTCTGGATAAGCACAATAGCTATCTAAACTTTCTTTGGTTATGGGATTATGCCCTTTACTGCTATTTGAACAAAATCAGACCAAGATTTTAACATGAGGCTCAGCTGATGAACAGACACTACAGACCTCTGAATCCTGTGGGCTGCACATATTTGAGAACCTCCATTGAGCAGGAAAGACAAGCCAAACATCCCTCTAAAAGTTCTCTCTCTAAAGGATATTTTGGAGTAATGTTCATATTCCCTGATGCACGAGGAGGGGTGATTTGGTAACAGCCTATTACACACAGATGAGGAGAGGAGATGGCAAGGGATAGTGCCCAAAAAGTCTGGCATCAAAAGCCATTGTTTTGTCCAGTGACAACCCACGGCTATCCCAGCTGCAGTCTGTGTCCACACTCCTTGCACCCCCCTTCCAGTGTTCACACACACATACTCACCAGAGCAGTTCTTCTAGAGCATGGCAAGAAACCAGCAAAGGATATCTGGGGAGACAAACTCTTGGAGGCTGTTGAAGAACTTGGATTAGTTACACAGCTGCTGGGTTGAGAGGCCTTCCCCTGCTACTTGAAGCTCCAAACAGGATGTGAAGGCAGAGTTCTGGCTTGGTTTCTCTTGCTGTAGAGTAAACATTACCCTGGTGCAGAGAGAGTCCTGTACCACTAGGATCTAGGCTGTCACTTCTCTACAGCAGACATTTTTCAGTTCCTCCTCGTAAAATAGACAAATTGATGTATTTCTCTTCAAAGTTATTTGAGTCTCTGGGCACAAATACATGCAGACTGGAAAGGTTTTTGAATTTGCATCTATAATGCTCCCCTGTTCTGGAGCAGGTGAAAAGCAATGCCCTTACATTATTCTTATTTTGCACACAGCTCAGCTTTACATTCAAGTGTAAATTTTCAAGCATGGCAGAGGAAGAATATAATTTTTGGTCCCATCTAATTTCTTAGTGTGTGTACCACAGAATTTTGTGCTGAGATGCTCATGAAAAAACTGCATCAAGAGGTGGAATTTGGGTAAGGGCCAGAATGGTTGTACTCATAATGCTTGCAAACCCCCATCTTGCATAGAAACTGCATTCTTCTTGCCACAACCTGGTGTGCAAAAAAGATGAGCTTGGCTGTTTGTTCACCATGTAAATAGCATGGAAAATCAGGACTGAGCGCTCAAGTGGGAGATTAAGACTGAAGTAAAAGAGCACGTGGAAATCATCTACAGTGCCTGAGTACTGCTGACTGTTCCATCAAACAATTTTAACAGGATTAAATAAAAAGTTAAAACTCATGGAAGAACATTCTGTGATCGATCATAGAATTTCAATAAATTAATCTGCAAATCAGAATGAAAATCTGCACTATTTGCTGAACACAAAGAGGGTTTGTCTGTTGTGGAAGGTCCTAGCACACACTATCTCTGGTACCAGAAGAATTTAATGGAGAAGCAAAAAAGAAAACCAAAATTTTTACTCTCCCTCAGCTATCTGCTGTATGTCATCATCATAGCCAAAATCCTGGGTGAAATGGAACTTTGGTCTCAGCCATTACAGCGTTACTTCCCTCTAAACAAATAAACACATTCAGAAAAAAAAACATTGTGAAGAGACACTATTTATACTCCCATGTAAGATATGTTTAGCCCTTGTTGAACTGTACAGAATTTTGTCACACCTAAGAAAAATATTTATTTTAATCTGTAGATGCTCCTGTTTAGAAGGAGGAAGTAAATTTCAGTCACAAAAATCCACTGAACTGATTTGGGCAGCCTTGCTTTGCTCTTTGGATATGGAATTGCACAAATTCTTTGCTATATAAAGGAGCAAAATCCACACTTGCATAATGAAACTACAGGCTTTTTTTTTCACTGACCACCAGGAATTGAACTGAAGACAGATGTAGGTCAAACTTCTTAGCATTGAGCCCTACCAGTAACCCTTCTGGGCACAGCTCCTCTGGGGGATAATTAATTCAGACTCCGTAATACCTCACACTTGGACTTCCTTTTAGCAGAGATTAGGCTGCTACTGCTGAGAGATTATGCACGATTTTGCCAACATATAAAGAAGATGGATTCCACTTTTTGACAGTCTAATCTGAAGCCTATAAATGCACTCCAGGTCACCTGCAAACTGGAGCAGAAATAGAGGAAAGAGCCAAGACAAATGTTGTGTACAACTGCCTGGTTCCTAACCTGATAGATGAGAGCAGAGTCACACTGCACTGGCATTTTTCTCTTTTTGGTCTTTATGTTGGTGATGCATACACAGCATTTAGACTACACATAATAATTTCTCTTCAATGGACAAATTAGACTAATAAGTAAGCAGGTGAAGATGTGTTTTACTGATGCAAGAGTTTAATCCTACAACTGTCTACCAAAGCCCCAAATAATCGTAGATTCACTGCAAAAGCTACAATCAAGTTCCTATTCTCCTAAAATGAAGTCATACCTATTTATGTATGAACAACCTTAATTTAAATGGCTTAAAATCAACAAAATCACTATACCCAAAGGAATTGAAAGCATTTGCATTTCAGAAAATCAGCCCAGTTATTAAAAAAATTAATTGCTGTCAACTTGATTCAAAATGTTGGCTCTAGACTTCACATTAATATTATAAACAAAAAAGCACTGAGACATCCCTTGTTCTATTATACATCTCCTATTACACCAAACATTTGCCCTTAATTATCATATCCCTTGTTACACCAAGTATTTGCCCACAAGATATTTCTAAAAATTAGAAGGCATGTAAATCTACTTAGTCATCGTCTGAAAATACAATGGTTTTGTTTGACAACATTTCCCTTCATATTTTCTGTTTAAACCTATTTTAATCAGTGCTGCTTAATGGCTGCACTTTTCACTACTTGTCTGCAAACCTATTAGTTTTGACTGAAGTTCATTTGTGGATCTTAGAAATTATTTCAGATTTCTAAGACCACTTCATGGTTTATGTTGTTTCTCTTTTACTAGTTTCTGCTATTTTTATACTACTTCCCTTGTGAGAAGCTACTCCACCTTAGCAAAATCAGGCCCAAGGAGATCAAGCTGGAATGGGAGACTGAATGAATCCCAGAGTGTTTCCTCTCACCTGCTCTTTGTGCCTCACAAACCTGCTATCTGCAGAGTCAGGAGGAATGGTGTTTGACTAGTCTGGCTGCTCCTCAGAGATCACTAAATTCACTAACTCCCATCAGGCTGAAACGTTCTGAAGAACAGTGACAATTAGAAAGGTCTACAAAGTCTTTTGACTCGTGCTCTCCCAAGCAGAAATCATCTTCTAGAAATTCACCCAGAAGCAGGAGAATGAACAACTATGAAAAACTGCCACTGACAGGAGGTGGTTTGGTAGTTACTTCATGAAATGCTTTGACTACAGAACACAGAACTAATTTAAATGTTTAACACTAGTGCTGCTCTGCCCTGGCAGGCACCAGGTCAGCATTAAGAGGGGATGTCTCTCACAGCAGCCAGGCTCTGCTCTCCCTAACTCAGTTGCCCAACCCCAGCCCTACCAAGCTCTGCCAAACTGCACATTAGCAATCGAGGAGGAAACCCACGGAAGAATTTCCAGAAGGACAAAAAACCCATCAGGTGTGTCAAATCTCTGACATTCAGAAACCATTTGGGGAAAGCAGCACACGCTGACTTAAGCACTAAAGTATGGACGCTTTAATTAATCCGGGGTGAATTTAATTGCTTTAGTTAAGTGGAAATCGGGTTAAAAATGATGCAGAGCATGCTGGGGTGTGTTAAAAACATGACATATGAGTTGGATGAATCGATAAATTAAAACTGCACAGATGTTTTAATTAAACCCAGGAAACTTAACGAAGATCACTAGAGACTTTTAAGCCTATGATTAATTCAATTCATTTAAAATACCTGTAGAGATATGGGGATGCCTCCATTTTGGGAGTTATAGAAGTTCTCAATCGATAAGTACTTAAGCTGTTCTCCAAAAAAATGGCATGATTTTTATAGAAGTGACTGGACAGCATTAACTGCACAATTAATATTTACATTCTTCCCAATACTCAGCAAACTTTTGCTTTGGCCTAAATTCATCACAAGGTTCATATTTTTTCTCACGCTTTCAGTGTGAGCCTATCTGTCAAAAGGAAAACACTTGCTGTTCCCTCCTCTACCATTGTACAAAGTATCTACTTCCATTAGATAATTGCTTTACTTAACAACTGTTTAAAAAAATCTAAGTAAGAAATACAAATGTGCCTTCCCATACTAGCACCGATTTCCAGAAACACAACAATTTTTTAAAATGATCTCTTTGAGGTTGCTCAGTTGGTACAAGTAAATTTTGCTTAATTATTTAACCCCTATAATATTTCCAGTAATAATAACAATGCAGCCCATAAGAATAAGGAAATCAAAACTAAGCCAATATCAAATATCTCAGAACTATTTTAAAGGTGGATTGAGAGGACTGAAGCCCCATCACTGTTTTTGTGAAGATGAGCTTTGACAGTCTCACTAAACACCAACGAAGACCTTAGATAAAGATACTGGAGTGCTTCAGGGAGAGGGAAAGAGACCACTGTTCTGTCTCACTTGAGAACTCACACCTGCACATAAAAAAATAGAATTTCAAGTGGCATAAAACAAACTACAGATTGGAGATGGAGACAAAAGAGGACATTGGAGTGTGCTGACCCTTGCTAAATCAGCTAGCTGTTCCAAATGTCCTCAAATGTCTTGAGGACTTTGTCCTGTCAGTACATTCTGGATTCAGCTCTTGGTCAGGCTGGTTGTTTCTTCCTCCACCACGGCAGCTCTGCCACTGTCACTGTCTGTGCTAAGGGGAGACTGCAGCTCCCCACACAGCACATGAAGGGGATTTGCAGCCACTCCAGAGCAGGTCCTCCCTCTCTGCTACACCTTTAACGAGCAGCACACTTCAATCTCTTTTTCAAGTGCATCAATGCACTCAAGGAAATGGAAGTTCCCTTGCTCCGGTTCTGACTTACCACAGTAGAATGAGATTGATCAGTTTGCCACTTATTTTATGCCTTTGAAAAGGAAGGAAAAATCCCAGAGCAACCAAACCAACTGTTTTTCTGTGAGTAACACAGAATCAGAGCTGTGAAATTCCTGTTTTAGATATAAGCAGTGTGGTCGATACAAGACCATGCAGAGAAACAAGTTTTGCTTCCTACCAACAGATGGAAACCAACAGATGTTGAAATCAGCTACTGTCACAGACAAGCATGTAGATATTCATTCGTATGTTTTGATAACTTCATCACTAGGAAAACTGCGGAGGAAGGCAAAACTAAATTATTTCAGAGGTTTCATTTGCTGTCTCGGTGGAAAGAGTCAGTGAGGAATCAGAGATGATTCTTCGAGCTCACTAAAAACAGCAGTAAGGACAAACATCAAATATCAGAAATTCCCTTCCAAATGTAAGTGTTGTGATCCATAACAGAAAAGCACAAACAGCACAAAGTCACTTGTGCTTCCAGAAGAAGGAACAAAAAAAGTGAAATATTTCTTCCAATATTTTTGTTAAGTTTTACACCCTTCCCACTGAATGCTGTAAAAACTATTGGTCCTCTGGTAGTGGCTTAGCTCTGGCTAAACAGCAGTGCAGTAGATGCAGGACTGCATCCACTGTTCAGGGTATTCAAAATGCAGGCTGGTCTCATTTTAGTTACTACTATTTGCCTTGTTAATTTTTCCAGGAAAGTTAAATCACAACATGTTTAACTGCACAGTTCCACATTAGCTGCAGATATTTAAACATTTTTCTACATTAGAATTAGAGATTTTTTTTTGTCTGTTTGCAGAAGAGAAGGGAGACAACAGTGAAGTAAATTTAATCTTACTGAAGTAAGAACTAAATATAGAAAAATATCTAAATTACAGTTTCAAATCCAGATATAGTGTAGATGTGAAAAAAGTCACGCATGCTGAAATCTGAAGCTATGATTCAGAGCTGTATCTCTTATTCAGGGATGGCAAATGTCTATGGATGTCTGACAACAGCTGTATTTCTAGAATATGATTTACAACACTACTTAATCATAGTCACTTCAATGACATTTACCGTCATCACAAGGACTCCAAGATGATCCCAACACAACTGCCGAGATGAACCCTTAGAACTTAATGAAATAAACAAACACCAGTACAATTCCAGGGAGACAAAGCAAAGTAAAACCAAAATGTAGATTGCAACACAATTAGATAAGCTAACCAATTAAGCACAAAAACAAATTACAAGGCATCCAGCACAGCGAGCACAATTCAGCTCAGCAGAGCAGAGTGGGAGCAGAGAAATTCTTGGCCACCAATGGAAGTATTATGAAGTAAAAAAGCTTTTTGGCTTGCCAGAATTAAGCTGCACAATGGTTTTTGTCCTGCATGTATTTATGTGGCTGTCCACTTCCTTTCTGTACTCAGAACCTTTTGAAATATTCTTTTTATTGGAACTCCATTGAAACAGAAAATATTGGTGCAAATAGATGTGTTTGTGCTGTACATATATAAAAGGGAAGAAAGAGAAGTAAGTGGTAACAGTTCAGTCTTCAAAGGCAGCTGTAAGAGATCAAATGAATGTTCCCAGTTTTTATTAAGTATGAAAGTATTACATAATGCTGTTGAAGAAAAATCCATTAATAAGATTTTACTGTATTTCCATGTGCTTTCCATCTTGGACATAAGCAAAGCAAACTTTCTTATAATACTAAGCCAATGAAATCTGGTTCCAGCTCAGCTACAGTACTTACTGCCTGTGTCTCTCTCTGCTCTCTGAGTTTCTCCAGGTGGGGATGTGAATGATCACATAAAAATACCCAAGTGTTTACTGAAATCAGATACTTATAATTCCTTACAATTCCTTCTTACCTATCATGTTTTGTCCATCACTGGCATCAGTGATTTCTGTCAATTATTTTCTTCTTCCTTCATCACCAAATTCCTCAGTATTCCCTATTTTTTTTGTTTTCTTAATCCTTTTAGCTTTGTCTGAAATTTTCTCCAGCAGAATAAATCTGCCTTCTTAGCTGCACCACTATCCTACAAGCTCTTTGGGAAAGGGAATCATATAATTTCCAGTTCATAGGCTGCAGCATGAATTCAGAGACATATGGAAGGACAATGTAATTCCTGTGCACACATTTGCCTGTATGTTTACTGGTGGTTTAATACAGAAAACACGCTAATACATTGCTACATGAGATGCAACTATTAGGTATATTTAATAACATTGAATACATTTCTTTAAAAAATTTAAAGCATTTTTGTTGCCCTGTAGAGGTCCAACCATAATGAAAAGAATGAAGGATCTGCTTCTAAAAAACTGGAGAATCCACAATTAAAATGATTCAAGACAAGATATTTTTCAAACAAATTTTTTTGTATTTCTAAATTCAATGCTGGAATCAGCAGAAGCCATAGAAACTTTATGAACAATGTAAAGTTAATATTTTGCACGTTGAAACCTATGTTCTTAAAGTCTGTTTCCTCAAGTATTCCCGATGCTCCAAGCAGCTCTTGGGTTCTATTTCAACTTTGCAAATATTCTCTTACAGAGAATGCAGAGGGTACCAGTTCCAGCCTGGTGCAGGAACGGGAGCAATGCCATGCTGCTGCTGATCCCCCTGTCCAACCCACACCGTACCAGAGGGACACTCCCAAGCAGCAGTGAAGTGCTAGGATGTGAAATGTCTTGTGTTGTAACAGAAATTTAACAAGGTCTCCTGTAGAATTCCAGAGTCCAGAGCCTCCAGCCCCCTATTCCTGTGCTTTCCACGAGGATCCGTGGGGATTGATGAGGGAAGCTGCAGGCTGGACACGATGGCTCCTGCTGCCTGTGTGCCCTGAGCCCCTCCTGGAGCCATGGCCACACACAGCCTGCAAGAATTCAGCCTGTGACCCTCCAGCCCTTGGCTCCTGTTTAAATTGCCAATTAGAAGAAGTTGCAGAGATGGATTTTGTGTTGGCTCTCCTTGTGTACCTGACACTGGATCAAAGCTACTGTCTCATGTCATGCAGGCAAGCTAGCAGCTGATAGACAGCCATGGCTGTCAGTCATTGGCAAAGTAGATTGCATGTCTATTTATTTATTCTGTAATTAATTTTAGGCAGAGTTAATGGCATAAGCCCCTTTTTAGAGTGTAATGCAGTTCTACACAACTAAGAAAAACGAGGGCAGGCAGGCAATCACTGCTCTGTACGTAAAAATCCGGAAGGCAACTGAGGACATGACCAGTTTGCAATACATGGAAATAGCCTGCTAATAAAATATGGGACTGGGAAAATGAGAAGAAAATTTCTAACAAAGGCATTTTAAGGTACTGAGTCAGAGAGGTGGGAACTGCTGGAGGGGAACACTGCCAAAGACAGCCTTGTCTGTTCAAGTATCAAAATGATGCTTCCACCCACTGTGAGAGAAGATTTGAGTGACAAGCCAGGGCTGTGCTGCTGCTGCAGCACGCACAGAAGTTGGCACACATACACACATAAATACACAAAACCCAAAAACAAACCCACCCAGAAAGAGATACAAAGAGAGAAGCTGAACATGCTGAATTCTGTCAGCTGCAAGAAAGGATGTGAGATATGTGTGGGTGACAAGTCAGGAATGCAGCATTTCCAGAGAAAAGCACACATTTTTTTCTTCCTTCAACAGTACTTCCTTCAAAGCGTAAGTGTAAGATGATACATGTTACCATAATGTACATCTACAATGCCTACCAACAGTTATTTCTTCTTTGATTTATCTTTTTTTTCTCTGTCTCACTTCTCAGCCCTGCCCTGCACTCTTGCTCCATCAAAAGATGATGTAGAAGTAGAAGATACCATCATTCTACCTTCCATTGAGGTTCATAGTCTGGATTGTTATATATATATTTTTTTTTTGACTCGTTTTCTTGGCTCACATTTGAGCTTTGACAAAGTTTTTACAGACTTTTTTCTGCACTGCATCCCTAGGTCAGAATTCTGCCGTGGTTTCCAGTAAATAAAATCAACATTAAATAAACACCTTTTTCTCCACATTGATAACTGAATTCTTCTTCAGTCATGTTTACAAGCAACACTGCTTCCATAATCGTATTGTTAATTTATTAATCTAATCTTCAGCTGTGTGGCTCTTCTTTCCCAGCCTTGTTTTGGGTTTTTTACCTTATGGAACATGAGCTTCATGTTCTACCTTCATTTACAGACCCCCCCCTTTACCCTACACCACTCAGTGCTTGAATTCTGACTCCAACCTTTCTAGGACTTAGGATAGGATGTTTTTGAAAATCAAATTTTAGAACTGCTTTTTCTTTGAGCTGTTTCCTATGCTCAGCCTCCCCTCTGAAGGTCCCATTTGCCCTCTATTATGCACAAGATGTTATCTGCCCCATCACTGCTCTTTAAAACTGCCTTTATCACAGTGTTCCCCCAAGCTGACAACAGTCACACTGCTGGTGTGTTTATAACACTGCATCATCATCATTTTTTCCTGTATCTTCATGTCTGTCAGTTGGTTCCCATTCATTCCCTTTAAGCTTGTATTGAGGTGGTACATCCCTGAAGTCAGGTGCTGCTTTTATTTATGTGCTTTGCATGTAAAGGATTAACCCCAATGGTCACCTTTAACTTATTGCTCAGGACAAACCTGGAATTTTTCCTATACTGCTGTTCCTCTCCAGCTCTTTGCTCTGCAAACCCATCTGGTGATGGCATCACCATGTTTGACCCACCCTCCCTCACTTTTCTCATCCATAACCTGTCATTGCATTTGCAGGGAGTCACTTCAATAGTTCAGGACCCATTCCCCAGTTTGACTGTGCCAGGGAAGGCTCAAAGTGCTGCCTCTCCTCAGCTCCCACCTCTTCTCTGGGGCCGTGGCCATGTGCAGGACAGGCAAAGCGAAAAGGGGATTCAGAGTCCCCTCACCCTTCACCTCAGACTCCAGGGAGCTTCTGTCTGCTAAAGCTATTTCCAGTTCCTAAAATCTCCAGCCAAGTTATGATGACAAAGAGTGTTTCCCTGACTCACAGAGAGGAAATAAATACTCCTGTACGCCCTTCATTCCTGTGAATCTGGACATCATTCATTCCCATGGGCCATGAGATCTACAGCAATGAACCAAGCACTGAGTTATTCTGCAGGATGCACCCCAAATTTCATGTCATCCCCAGTGCAATCACTCCCAGAACGTTGTATACCCCTGGGAGCACTCTAAAGGTGGCACAAAGAGAGCAGTTTCAAGCAGTGTGTTCCATGGATGAAAAAACATTACTTTAAACACTGTTGTCCAAGCAAGAATCCTCTGAAAAGCCTCAGAGCAAGCTAAGTCTCAAACAACTGAAATTAGATAACAATTAAAAAAATGAAAGAGTTGCTGCTTCTAACAATTATACTTTACTTACCTAAAGATTGGCTTTTTTTACATTTTTTTTTATACAGAGATTAATAGCCCACACATAACAAAGAAAATGGCAATGGTAGGAATTCTTACTGTGGTGAAAACAGCAAATCCATTAGAATAAATTCAAAGAGAAAGAGACTACACTTTACAGCTTTGTAACTATTTCAAACTAAATAGATGTTGCAAAAGAAATAAAAAGAAATTTAAAAAAACCTACCCTTCTTTTTATACTTATTAAAGTGGCGCCGTCCTTTGCCAGTAAGCCAAAAACAAACAGAATGAAAATAAAATAATGAAAAACCCACACAAGGAGAACAGGAAAAGAAATTGCGAATAACACAAATCTGAATAATTAGAGTTCTTAAAATCAGATTAAAAAGTCAACTGATCAAACATCGCACAAATTTCTGGTTTAAAAAAATCCAAAAGCCTTAATTTCATTGAGATTAAAATATTAAACATGTTTCTTATTACATTGCATAATCAACTAGAAGTATCTGCTAAACAGCAACTCCATGGCAGTTGACATAAGCTACTTGACTCCATTTTTGTCTTTCTTTCACAAATTGGACACCATCTCTTAGCAGGCTATGCTCATCATATCAATGCAGAAATCCCATGTGATGGTGCATTGTTCACCTTTTCAGATTAGCTAAAGATGCTTATGATGCAAATCCAAGTATTTTAAAATGCAAAATTAAAGGAGGCTCTGCTCACAGCTGCAAAACAGTATTTGACAGTGTCTTTGGTAGTGGTTTTGTTAAAGGAGTGGAAGAGTTGCATGCCCTTCAAGTATCTTATGAAATGAAATGAAATTATAGCCAAGTCTGAGTCACTTCTAGGAACTCAACTCACTGTAACACTGAACTCCATTCCCAAGTGGTGAAAGGCAGGACATGACAAAGGATGCCTGCCTGCAGACTGACCACAGACCTTGAAAGTCCAAACTGTGATCAGACATAAACAGCAAGAATTCTAAGCAAGGACTTCTTGATATACTTCAGTGGTTATATCACACAGGTTACAGAAAAATAGAGATGAATAGAAAAAGGCGACAAAACACCAAAAATTAAGATAATCACAGCTGTATGTCTGATTCTTTAATTGATCCTTGGCCAGAGCATCACTTTTCACCAATAACTCCTACACATAACTGTGGGCAAGGGGTTACTCACAGTGCAGTTCAATTCACAGCAAATCTTCCACTGGCTTTAACTGTACACACTTGCTTTAGCAGGACACATCTCCACATGGAATTATCCTTTGATTATCAGATTTCCTTTTTCTTTGTATGCCATATCTTATCCACGTGAGATCAAAATGTATCATTACCTTTTTTGTATGTCAGATGAAATACTTTAACCTTAATAAGGTTAAACTCCAAAGGGAATCTTGCCTAAGCAAGAAGGGAGTAAATCTGCTGATACTGAATTCCTGATAATAAGTTATTTCCACAGAATGAGAATGAGAAATACCCCACACAGAGTTTGGCAAGAGTGTTGGAGAGGGTGAAGTTTGCTCCATTTCAATCAGGGCATGAAAGTGTGTTACAGCCTGTGGGTTGGGCCAAAAGTTCATCTCTTTCCAATAATTTTCATATTTTTTTCTTGAAGCTAATGGATCTGAAGTCAAATCTGTGCTGTCTCTCACAGTTTTCCTTCATTTTTACCTTTCAGAACCATGGATGCAGGGGTCTCTGTGCACTGCCTGGTTTGCAGAGACTCCCCTGCTGTCTCACTGCCCCTGATGGCCTCAGGTCAGCCCTGGGATAAAGAATCTGCTTTCTATTTATCAGACTTGGGCTTCACACAAAGGGACACTCAAAGACTGCTGTTACTTCATGGACCAAGTTCTAAAAGCCATTTGAGGAGCTTGTTTACATGTTCTCCACCTTTCTCTATTTGAGTCTTGCCTCAAGTTATTTTATGGTGGAGAAATGAGGTATTGAAAGATGCTTTCAATAGGGAAATAATAATTGAAAAAAATCAAATAGAAAAAAATTATCCTTCCATACTTGCGACAGTTCAAATATAAATTTAACATTATGGTAGATGTTCATTAAACATGTGTCCATACATGTAATATGATTTAAAAGATGCAATTCTCTATCTCATTTTACTGTGCTTTACTTTGCACAGAAAACCAATTATGATTTCTGTGTTCTGAAACTGCTCTGAGATATGAAGAGCATTCAAGTAAGCAGAAAACCCTGTGGCTGTAAGAACAGGCATGAAACAGGTGAGGCAAAAAGCCCTTACACCCAGCTCCCAGGGTAACGCTGTGCAGCTGTTCCCACCCAGGAACACGAGTTCTGTCAACACACCCATGTTCTCATTTTGTGCAGTTTTTCAAGCTTCTTTGTTCTTTAGAAATACCATGATGTCTGACAAGAAAACAGTACGAGAGTTGAAGGAAGCTTCCATGAAAGCATTTCTGCTTTTGAGGGGAAAGAGACAACACAGCAAGGACAAGGCAGGAAGCAGAGGGAATGCACTGAGGGGCAGGAGAAGCCTGACAAACACAGTTTGACAAGCACCCTATAAAAAAAGCTATTTATCTGTCACAGCCTGAACGAAGTGTTTTCTAGCACTAACACAGCACACAGTGCTACACAGAGGTTCAGCAGACAAAGCAGGATTGCTCCACAACTCAAAATGCAAATGAGTTGATATAATGGCCATGTGTGTGTGAAGGGTGGCAGTGAAGCACACAGTCACTGCATGCATACTTTCACAGGTTAACACCACAGAAATGCACAGAGCTGTCAGTCTGTATTTATAGCTCACATCATCACACCATTTACTTTGTGCAATACAGATATCTCCTCTCCAGATTTACCAGCTGTCTTAATTTCTCAGGTAATCAACTATTTGAAGCGTCCTGTAAAATGAACAGGGCGAGTGCTGAAATATCAGCCGTAGCTTTTCAAGGCCCTTGGGGTCTCTATTTTGCTTTACTGTTTTTGTACTGGGGCACCTTCAAGAGCCAAATGTGTAGACAAAACGGAGAAATTACTCATTCCAGTACAACAATAGCAGCTACTCAATGAGTATTTCATAGACACACGATATGCTACAGCAGTGGCAGAGGTGGGCCACAATGAACTCCCCTCACAACTGCATCAGGAGACTACGAAGATATGAGCAAATTTCTAAGGCCCTTCAAGTTATTTCATAAAGCTTTCAAACGCCAGGCTTTTCCCCTAGGAACACTAACAACTCCGTGGAAAATAACTGTAAGCATGATATTGATAGTGTGTCTAAATCTCACACAAACTAAGAAGGAAGCAAACGGTAAAATGTTCTGAGTGTGCTCAAGAGCTGAGGGGAATAGAAGCAAGCTATTGAATTTAGACAACATATCTGCTACTGGCTGTACAAACTAAAGAGGTCCTCCTTTTTATATCCTTTCCCTAAGACTACCATCCAAAACCCTCAGAAAAACTTAATAAACACATACTGCCAATCCATAGATGTCATTTAGATTTCTACCTAATCCTTGATAGCAATGTATTTCCCAGTTTTAGTTGTTAAAATTTACAATTGACATTTCAGAAAATGTTTATTTTAAGGTTTTATCAGGTCCTACCTGTTTTTCTACAAAAGGTAAAGTTTCTTTGGTCAAAGAGTAATTTTATATGCAAGAAAGATGCTTTGTACTAGAAGTAAGGTTTAGTCAACCCAGAATGTGCTACACGCTATCAATGAAGACAATCAGTCTTTTCTTACAGAGCAGCCAATGATTATCAGAAAGCATTGATAATTCATTCACTTTTCCAGAAAATAAATATTTTCTGCCATTTCTGCCTTCTACCTTTGCCACAAAAAAGGGTGCAGCTGTGCAAGCTCACTGGAAATGTGGCAATACTTCCTCTTGAACATATTTAACTCGAGATCCAGGAGTAAAAAAAGCAAATTGTTCTATTGGAATCTAGCTCAGACCCATGCTAGCTAGCAGGCACTGAAGCTCAATAGATCACAGACACACACTGTGGTTATTTGTAAATACAGGGAAAATGATACCTTTAGCACAGTCTGCTCCATGAAATCCTGGAAAACAGTGGCAGACACCTGACACACACTCGCCATTCCCATGGCAGTGACGTGGGCAGTCTTGCACTGAGTCTGAAATTAAAGCACCACAGGCACATTAATTGGTTGGTTCCAACTTCAGCTACAGATCTTTTGTTTAATTTTTCTCCATTTTAATTTGTCCTCAATACTTAGAAGTACAACCCCTAATAATATTAACACCACAAGGTTTAGGTGAAGCAGAATGCACCGAGATTCCTGACAGCATGAGTATGTGAAGAGATCTAGTGACATACTAAAGTCACATATTAAGTTCTGGGCTTTATTAGAATACAAAGTCTTCTGACAGCACTCCAATCCTCCGTTCCAAAATTAGGCAAGACCTCTTAGGACCTCTTCAGCCCTGTTTGAGTTTATACTGTGTGGCAAACACAATGCTTCCTCAGGAAAATCAACGCTCTCCCTTTTGCAATGAGACTTTGTTCCTGCTCAGCCACTCTGCCAGGGAAACTGATTATCCCAAGGACTGTGTCTTCTTTTCCTTCCACAGGCATTAAAAGCCTCATTAATTAAGCTGACAAAAATATCTGCTGAACATGACAAAGAGATCTTTTGCTCTGGCAAATCTACTTGATCCTTAAAAAAATGAATTAAGAAGGTGCAAGTGATACTGCAAGAGGATGAAGAAGAGTTCTGTAAAAACAGAGGACAAAGTTTAATATCAGAGTTTGCGTGACTGACTGAAATGTTGATGACTTCAATAATAAGAGAAGAGTGGACACATCAGCCTAATAGCATTTCAGCTGTACCAAAATACATATTTTCCACAATTTCTGTTATGATTTGGATAAAGCATACACTACTTTGCATAAGAACAATCTAAAAATAAAATAACATTTTTGAAGTTAATTCTTAAAATTATTTTAATTTGAAAGCTGTTGGATTTCAGCAGAACATATTTTCAACAGTGAATTATTGGAACAAAAATCGAATTGGAGTATTACTCTTCACTATCACTCCCTGTTGTTGTGGGACCTGTGGCTCCAAACTAAATGGTTCTGTCAGCCCCAGGCACCAAACCAAGCTGCTGTATAACACAGAAAAGAAAACTTGGATTTGGAACTAGCAGAACTATAGAGAGTATTTTTATTTGTCAAAGTAAACTGCAAAGAAGAAAAATATTCAAGTAGAACTTTAAATCTAATTTCACAGTTGCAGGACACCAAATACAAAAATGTCTAAAGCAAATTTTCAAAGAGATGTCATTAGCTCGGCCTCTTGAAATGATTCATGTAAACAATGAAAAGAAAAATTGAAATGTAATGCTCAAAGATATCAATCTGTCTCATGAAGAAGCTTGTTTATAGATTTATTCATTATTTTGCTTCATGGAACACAAAAGCATTTTCTATGTATTCAAAATCATGGTAAATTTAGTATTGTCTGGGAGTTAACGTAATTTCTGTTATTCCTCCTCTTCCACACCAGAGAGAAGTTCAGCTGTCTCAGAGCCTTTCATTATGAAGCATCTGATACAAGGTGTGTGCAGAACCAGATAAAACACTGTATTTTTCTCCAGATTTCATTTCAATTACTATCATTGCTCTATCAAGTAGCCTACCTGGCTATTACACCTTTGATGCTCTTGAAAGATATAGCCTTGACCAGGTAACTCTGTAAAGGGCAGCTTATAATATCCTAAGGTTTTCTAAGCACAACAGGGGCATAACAAGAGAGAAACACAAATGTTCCTGTTTTTAGAGAAGTGGAAAAAGCCTTCTATGGGGAAATATGCGAAAAAAATTATATATATATATATTTAACATTCATAGAAAAGTGTGGTTTTGTTCATCTTAATTCAGGGTAACAGAAACAATTATGTTTGTACTTAATGACAGTATTGATTATCCACCTACACCCTTGGGACTTAGGCTGACAAGCTGAATGCCATACTAACGTAAAAGGAAAAAAACTAATCTGCATATTATTAATAAGGCAAGACTAGAAAATACCTCTGACTATTTTTCATCAAACCTAAAACCTCATTTTTTACTTTTTACAGTTTCCCTAAACCAAGAGGAATTACAGATTTTTACAACACAGTTCCGTTTAAGACCTCACCAGGCAGGACAGAGTATCACATAGGATACCTCAGCATTTGCTATCCACTATGAAAAGATACTCAGCAAAGTTCATGAAGAGCTTCAAAGGCCAACAAATCTAACAAAGTTCGGAGAATTCCGACTTAGTTTGATTTTCAACCGAATGTAATCCTATCCTAACAAAACTGCAGCTGGATATTCTTCCACCACGTTGAGGAGTTGACTCACTATTAGTGAGTGGTAAGCTGTAAAACAACATACAGCTAATTAACTGCCTCAACTAATCTCCAGGGGGGCTGCAAACAATAATCTCATTTGCAGGTATCAGTTTCTTGAGCTGTCTTTCCACCAAGATTAAACAGCTCTCCTGTTGGATATTATTCCACCTGGGTGTAAAGAAGCTTCTTCAGAGAAGCAAATAAAAAGTATCAAAATGACAGAGATAAGGGAGAGGAATAGTAGCTGGGGAATGCTTCAGACCACAATTAACTTTTCTGAGCCTTGTTTTCCAAACCTAAACTCGAGATCTATGGGAATGCTAAAATATTAAGAGAAAAATGATTGAATTGAATGCAGCACACCCCATTACTGTCTCTTTGCCAGACTAGTGTTGAGAAAAAAAAAAAAGCACAGCATGACCTAAGGACAACCAGGCCAAATACTGAGGACTGCAGTAAAATATTACAGCTTTGGGTAAGGGGGGATATAAAAACAGAGGGGAAAAATGCCCAGCTGGTGGGAACACCTACCCAAAATGACTGTGCTGAAGGACACCACCTCTTTGTCCTTGCCATCGTTGTAGAAGGCCAGGTGCCACAAACCCACATCCAGGTACTGCACAAACACGGCCTCGTTCTGAACGAGGGTCTGGATGCTCCGGCGCTCCCGAGGAGACTCCACCACACTCCACTTCTCCTTGCCATCCAAACGCTCCATGAAATCATACTGCAGGGAGAAAAGGGAGAACAAACAAGGGAAAAAAAAAAAAAGAGAACACAAACAAAACAAACCCCAGACAAACGGACCTGAATACAGAATGTTTCAGCTCAAAATCTCTCTATTTCCTCCTCTACCCTGTATAATTTAAACCATTTATACCATTATAAAATGGTATTTCTGGAAGAAATGTGAAACTAACATTTACTAGCTTGCCATGGAACACAAAGAGATTTTGTGACTTTTGTTCTTTCTTAGACAGTGACTAGATTTACACATCTTTCCTCTGCATAGGTGATTATAAAATGCACAAATTTACAGGATGGTTTTTGAGAAACAGTTTGAAATCTATTATTTGACCCATTAATTTTAGGTTCCTACAGAGCTTTCAGAGACCCAGGAGACCCACACCCTTTTCTAAGCAATTGCCTGCAATAAATTCTTTTTGCCAACAGGAACTGACATCTGAGGTGTAACTCCAGACATATCATTGAATGGGAGCCCCCAGAATGAGGAACAGGAACAGCACAGACAGAAACGGGCTTGCCTGATGGAACTCACCATCAGATAAAAACACACTGCACAAGTTTTACATCGCAGAGAAAAAGCTGCTTACCTGAGGTGGTATGAGGAACAATCAGAGCAAGTGCAATGCAAAAACCAGAATAAGCATGGAAAGGAATAACACAAATAAGGCAATTGAGTTGATATTAAGGAAAACTGAGAATTTCTCTCTGGATGGCTTCCAAATAAGGTAGAACATTGCATTAATCTTTGGAAAAGGGATCAAACAGAGCAAGTGATTATTTAGAGCATAAGAGCGATGGCACCATTAATGGCATGAAACTAAAAAAAGAAAGAAAGAAATTTAAGATGAATGTCAGATAAGCTTCCCATCTATTAAGCTCAGTAAATAGCCTCCCAATGGAGATGCCACAATTAAACAGGACTGGAAGAAATATTGGTTAGTCTACAACAGGGAACAACTCTGCATAACAAAGCAGCTGGGCTAGCTGTCCTAATAGGCTTTTTTTCTGTCTTTAATGTCTGTGATTCTGGAGCTCTCAAGCTCAACTGAGTAGATCTCATAGTCCCTATCTAAGGAAAGCCCTTAAGAAACACCAAAAACAATATATCTAATCTTTTGATAGCTGTATAACAAGTCCCCTATGAAAACGCATCTTGTTTCAGACACATTTATCTGTGTAAGAGCAGATAGAGATAGATAGACATGTCTAAAGAAAGATGTATGTGTTCAATAAAATACAGTAATAGTATGTGCTTGCTTGCCAGTAGCTTCATTACATTTCCCTTTGTTATCTCAAACACTTCCAGGCTGTGCCCACGACAGCTACGAGAGAACACCCACCTTCCCTTGCTTTCAGTTTAAACAGAAAAGTGTAACCTTGCCTCCTAAGTAGAATAAACATCCAGAGAAGGCTCTCTTGCACACTGCATTCCATTAATTAACTGTGAGCCCCAGTAAATTATTCACGACGCGTGATAAAATAATGACGATTCTCCCTTCTAGTGGAAGAGATAGACAAATTTAACACTCTAGTGCCATCACATCTATCCAAAGCTGGGGTATAAAACCTCACCTCTCCAGCTGAAAACCTCTTGTGTACCAGCATCATAGAGCCCTGGTATGCTCAGCCTTACAACAAAGGGAAATGTCTGGAAGAACTATTGTCTTCCTGCTGAACATGTGCATGACACTGACCTGCAGCCTTTCCACAGAGGAAAGCCATAGCAGGGAGGAATTTGAGCCCTAATCTACTGAAGTTGAGAGCTATCATCACAGTGAGTGAATTATCCACTATACCTACTACTCTATGCTTTTAAACGAGGGACAAAGTAAGAGAAATGGAATAAAAAGTTTCACTTAATATCGGATTGCCATCACTTGAGCCTTTTCCCACATATGATTTTTACAGGGGAAGGTAAATCAGATAAATTAGTAAAATTCAGGCAAAGCATGCCAGAGATGTAGAGAATTCTGGCATGCCAGTAACTTTCAGCATATGTGAGGTGGCAAACACACATATATCCATCTCTGAAATCAATGGCATTTGGAAAGATTGCTAAAGCCCATTGTCTAACAGTCAGAGGTTAAGGACAGACTCATCACCTCCTTGGGAAATGTTATTACTTGGGCAACATCTTGGGAAAAAGAAATTGTGCTCTTCAGAACAATTGTTCACAAAGGGTCAACTAAGGAAGCAGCAATAAAAGCTGACATTTCTCACTGGCAACACGCTGTTCGTCTCTGCTTGTGCTGGCAGGTTCCTCTGCCTCCCTCTGTTTGATGCTGATTCTACCTCACATAGCAGAGGAGGCTCAGCAGTTGGCCAGATCGAAGGGGAAGAGTTTTCAGCCTGAAACTGCTTGAAGTAGTTTTAGCTGCAGAATCTCTTTTCATGATGATGGGGTGTGACCTGATGAGAGCAGGTCCCTTGGCACAATGATTTTAACTTTGGTACACATGAGAGTAGTATTGCCCCTCTTTAATCAAACTATGACAAATAATTTATTGCCCAGGCAAAAGGAAAATGACTGAATCTGGGGAACTCTGTGAGTGCTGAAGTATTGGTGCAAAGTGATACAGAAAACAATAATGCATTTTTATACCTCTTCAGATTTCTCAGGACTGAGGGGGAAAACAAGAAGGAATTAATGTATCTGCTGGTGGTTCTCTGGGTGTATTAATCTTAATATGTCAGTAAGAACGAGGTATATGTGCCCCAAAATTGAATAATCCCTGCCTGAAGGGTCACCAGGATGACACTGTGAACTCATAAGCAGATAAGATTTCTTCACATGCTTGGCTGAATCATCATTTTGCTTTTCATGGCCCAGTTGATTTTCTGATTTACCACCCTTGCATGATTAATTACTTTTACATAATGTTGTGCTGAAGATATCACTCTTGCTTTAAAGCTACTTATTGGCATATATGAATAGATTAGAAGACCCATCTAGGAAAAGGAGGCAAGTAATTTCATGATCATTAAAAAGCAACTGTGGAATTCTTAATCTAACACACACAACTGCTAAGGAAGAGGCCACTAAATCACATCAAGTAGGGAACAGACATGTCAAACCAAACAAAATCTCTGAAGTAATTTGGAAGTTTCACTGACTTTTGGCATTTTTGTTTTCTTATTTTATGATCCTTTCTATTTCATGGCTTCATACTGAAAATCACATAAAAATGGCTAAACCAGCTCCGAAACAACATGCAGCAGAAATCCCAAATGACTACATCATCAGAGTTCAATTTTGCAGCAGGGAGTACTTACTATGATTAAAGCTCAATATAAGCAAGTGACTTGCCAGCCTACATTGCTAAACAAATTCCAAATTCACTCTCTTGGTGAGTTTGTTTATTTTTACTACCCAGCACACTGAAATCCTACTGCTTACTTTTATTTACAAACCCAAAATCTCATGCTAAGTTCTTTCTGGGCAATTTGTTTTTTATAATTTCTCCATTCAGGGCTTTCTCCCCTCTGATGCATTTTATTCATAGGCTAATAAGGATTTTCTTTCCCTGGTAACCATGGGGAGTCTGCAGAACAGTTTGGGAACTTCACACGTGTGGCTGTGACACCAGCACAGCCCAGCCACACACAGAGGAGGGGGCCACTTGTGGCCACTGCCAAGCAGAGAGAGCTCGCAGGGCTCAGGGCTGCAAACGCAGAGAGCTGCCACAATCTTCAGGGATCTTCTTGGATTTGAAACAATTTGCATGCCTCCACAAAACGCCTAGGAGTTTTTGATGTCAGGAATTGAGAAGAAAGATCTCTCAGAGCTCTTGTCTCAATAAGGGATGCGGATTCAAGAGGAGAGGAGGGGCACGCTTGGCATGGTGGCGAGCACTCGCCTTTGTGCCAAAGCCCTGTACGATCTAAGCAGCCAGGAAAACATATGGCAGGGAAACTTGTTTGCAAAGTGCTCTAAAATTAGTCCTTCATAAAATCCAGTAGGTAATTATTCATTAAAACACAGCCATGGAACATCTGACACCCCCGACGGCAGCCAAGCAGAGGGTTTGTTCCCACCCTGGGGTGTGCCACAAGCCAGCCCGTGCAGGCCAGCCCCGTGGCCAGCAGGCAACTCTGAGATGCTCAGAGCACCTGAAAGTGTCTGAGCACCCACTAAAAACCTAAGGAACACCGATGCTCCCCTGCTCTCCACGTTTGTTTTTCAAATAAAGCCATTTCCTGTTCTGAATTAAAAGAGTTTTCATTTTGACATGAAAAATTTATAAGTATAAACCACGCTGCTGGAAATGAAAACAATACAGCTCCACGCACTGCCTTCTCCAGTGAAGTTCCTCTCAGGTTACCTCATTTCATGCATCATTTGGAACATGCTACCAGCATGTAGCAACACCATAATTGCTGTAAGCTCTGCAGAGTCATTATACATTATTTGACATTTACAATTTGTTTTCTATACGTTATCAATTCTATTAATATGATTCTCTTCTGCTGAGTTCCAATTGATCATTCAAGCCTGCAACGTGCATTTTGTTATTTCTGCACAAGTTGGAGGGATTTTGCCCAAAAGCACTTCATTCCTGTTGGTACTCTGCTTGCCACTCAAAACTGCATTTTTGCCTCTCCTCCAGAGCTCCACTCCCCGTGCACATGGCACACAGGCTGCATCCAGACAAGTTTACAGCTACATCAGTTTGACTGACTAAACCAGGCATTTGGAATATTTGCTAAACAGTAATACTGAGAAGGTTAAATCTCAGCAGGGCTCTCAGACAGGAACTGCATCTTGTTGTCTCAGGTTAATCATGTACCTAATTTGCTGATTATTGACTTGTTCCCACAAAGGATTTTACTCAGCTTGACATATGAGCACTGATCAGTGATGAACTGTCAAGCTGTTCACTGCTTTAGAGCTCATGTCCCTAACCTACAGAAACAAGGATTTTAAATTTCAATTTTAAAATATCGTCTGGTGTCAACTTCAGACTGTTTTCATTCATACAAAAGTATTGTGCTCCTTTCTGTCAGAACAAGGCTTCTTTTCACTACCTCAGGTCTGTAACAGCTTGCCTTTCTTAATCTAAAATAATTTCTCTTGGTAGCAGCTCGCCTGAATTTTGATTGCTGGACAAAAATGTCATGGAATCTCTCGCTATAGCACCCTATTAACAAGCACCAGGACCCTGCCTGAATGTGGGAAAGTTTATACTGGTTTATGCTGCAGGTTCAGACCAGATCTGTACAGGTTTATAGACAGCAGATTTCATTAACCCCACTTATGAAGGGGTTCAGAACTGCTTCCTCTGAAGACTGGAAAACAGGTCCCCTAAGGAGGAATCCAGCTGAAGAGGAAACACAGATGATATTTCTCATTATTTAATTTAACAGAAAGGTCACAAAATTTCTATTCTATCCATGTGAGGTGGAGTGAAAGAAAAAAACTCTGCCTGATCACAGCCTTCTCAGATGAGAACATCATAATGAAACCTAGAATAAACACATCTGATCATACTGCAATATAAAGTTCATTCTGAATTAAAAAAAAATAAAAAAATAAAAGTACTACCAGCTACTTCCAACTAGATTTCTTGTCAAAGATGCAGGCACACTTTCCTCATGTCCTAGTCAAAAAATTAAAATTAACCTCTATATACAACAAACTTTGATGATTGCTTGAGTTTTGGTTGCCCTAAGTAATTTTCATTTCATGATTTATAATTTTGTTTATTTTCTTTAACTAAATTGGCATTTTATTCATGATGGAATAGGGAAAGTGAGTGCTAAAATTCTGAATTAAATGAGACATGCACAAAGAATTGTTCCATTACCTCACTGGAACAGCTGAAGATCCACAGACATAATTTCACCCTCAAGACAGCATATTGAATGAAGCCTTACAGCCAAAATCAAAACATTCTTAAGAAAGGCTCCCATCCTGGAACATATTCTCTGAAGATGTATTTTTTTGTGTTGCCTGGATGGCTGGAAATGACTGAAAATCAGTCAACAGCCCTCTGCAATTTCCCCATTTTTTTAGTCTTCGTATCAAATTTCAAAGGACACCATTTGTCAGCATGGAAAACTGACCAGCTGTCCTCCTCTCCTTGGGCTGTGCCCTGCTGATCCTGATTTCTCACCAGTCAAACACACCCATTCAGCAACTCACAGGACACTGGAAAACAGCTTACTACAGTAAACTGATGAATTTTGCACAGCCAAAGCCCCCTTCTGGACAAATTCTTGGAAGCAGAGGTAAATAAACCCATATAAACCTCCTCACTCCTTTACTCCCAAGTTTAACCAAAGATTTTGGTCCTCAACTCATCTTTTTTTGTCTCATAGATAACTGGAGAGTTTTATCCCAATGTAAACTGATGAATTTTGCACAGCCAAAGCCCCCTTCTGGACAAATTCTTGGAAGCAGAGGTAAATAAACCCATATAAACCTCCTCACTCCTTTACTCCCAAGTTTAACCAAAGATTTTGGTCCTCAACTCATCTTTTTTTGTCTCATAGATAACTGGAGAGTTTTATCCCAATTCATGCCAAGACTGTATCAGAGATTCAAAACCTCATTTGAATGGCAAGGACATAATTAATTCTCTTATAAATTTATTGTTGAAGCATGTAACAACCTAAAAATGTTAAGATGAGGGTGATTCAGTCAAATATCACAAATGAGGGAATTCAGGAAATCCCTATACTTAAATTCTGTAAACTCACACAGATGACCCAGATTTTGCATTCTGACGTTCAAAGCCAACAAACACATTGATAAAGTACCTGGGCATGTGATGGTGGGAGTCCTCTTCTGATATAAACACCAAAAAGAGCATCCTTCCCTAAGGATATGTTGAACTTCAGGAACTGTGGCTGGCTGATATGGATCTGAGACCTCCAAAAAACTCCCGGCGGCACCTCCTGGGTGACCCTGTGGCCAACTTCTGTTTCTCCACTATCTATGCTGCTATTCCTAGTGACCCATGGTCCTACAAAACAAAGGCAAATATAAATCAAGTGAGATAAATTATTTTAATACAGGTATTTTTATTCATTCAAGATGAACATCTGTGGCAGTGACACCTCTTAAATCAAACTGTAACTTGCTTATTCTGATGCAGTCTACCTGCTGTTTCAACCAGTATGTAAGAATTTGGCACTTATATTTGAAGCAAAAACTCTGCAAAGCTTTATTTCTGTGGAGAATCAGCAATCTCCTCATCCCTCAAACCTTTTAATTCTGTGATTGCTCCTCACTGATCAAACATCAACAGCAGAGAGTCAATTAAGCACATGTGAGTCTCCCTGTGCTCTTTTCAGTTGCATCTTGTACACAACTGGGGTATAAAAAATTGCCAGAAAGGTGAACTGAAGGGTGAACTTCAATCTAAATGAACTGATTACAAATTTTTATTACCACTGTTTTCTTCACTAAAGCAGTCCAATAGACTTTAGGTCACATACAAGAGAGTTGACAGAAGAAATGAAATGTGCACAAAAGGGTTTAGAGGACAATTTCTGTACTCTGATGTGCATCCTCTCCTTGAAACAGAGTTAGCACAACTCAGTACAGTGCTTTGAAAGTTCTCTCTGCCTGAAGCAGGGTCTAACTACAAGTCTTTTTCCTTGTGCTGTGGTTAGTTAAAATCCATCATTTGTTGGTTTTTCAGCATGCATTATTGAAGACAAGATACAAGGCCTTTCTGGTTGAATGCTCTGGCTCCCAGCCCATGAAAGAGGCAACTCTTAAAATATGGTGCAAATCCCTTCTGTTCTCAACTGAACAGGTTCTGAGGCTACACATATTTTAAACATGGAGTGCAGAACATGGAGTTAGCAGTGTTTTTAAGCTACAGTATGCAGCAACGCTTGATTTTGTGTTCTGTATTCCCAAACAACATGGAGAGAAATCCATTTAAAAATTCTTACAACCAACACAATAATAAACCAGAAACCCACAGAAAATACCTGTTAACAATCACAGAGATTTAAAGGTATCATTAACACCACTATTACCATAGACTGGATGGCAGTGATACCTCTGATACAACCTGACAGCATTTGTAAACAGCTCAGTGTTTACTTCATGGGGGTTTTTCTGCTGTAGTGCAACACTATTTTCAATAAACAGCAAGTTACTTTTGAAATACATTCCAGCACTGTATGAATGTAATGGGATGGCAGAGAACAACATGTAATTCCAGCAGGTAAGTACATAACAGCCTTTCTGTCTTGACTATCTTTAATTGAGAGAGCTACAAAAGCACGGTTTCAATTATAGATTCTAAATTATCTATGTTAGCAGCACTTACACTTGTACATAATGAAACAGATACTATGTTGGCAGTGTTTTGAAATGGTAAAAGAATGCTCTGAATACCAACTGCTATACAGTTTTTGGCAACTTGTTTGTTTCTTCATTTTCTATGTTAATGGGTCTACAATAACATCACAGCACTAACAAAGAAAGAGAAAGCAGAAGAAGCTGCAACAAGAGGAAAAGAAAAGGAAAAATGGCTGAGAGTCAAGCAAAGTGCCCTTACAGCCACCAGAAGCAGAGAGCAACCAGATCCAAACACATCCTGCTTCATGGAAACTCCAAGATTTCATTTCTAATGGATTACTGCAGCAGAGGATATCTCAAGGTTCCTATCTCACTGAAGGCAGCTCACTAGAATTTAAATTAGTTCTTACCCACCCATGTGGAGAGGAAAACCAGGGGCAGAGAACACACCAAAAATCACCTGTGGCATGTTATACTGGAATCACTGGGAGAGCTGGGAAATCAGCAAAAGACTGCAGGCACCTTCACCTCCTTTGAAAACATTACATTTACTTCAAAATTCTAACATATGGTAATAAATGATGAATATTTTTTCAATATTCTTAAAAAGCTGTAAATAATTTCTTTGGAAGCAGACTGAGCATGCTTTAATGAACATCAATTGTATCTAATCTGCAAAAGACTCCTTGACACATTCTAAAGAACCTTTTCCTTCAGGAACAATATATCCAGAGCCAACCAGTCAATAAAAAGCTATTTTCAGGAATCATAACTATCACACAGTGCAGCAAATGTATGCAGCAAGTGAATGGTAAGGCCACAAGAGTATCTGTTGGCATTTATAGTTTCACTGGCTGTTAAAGCAACTCCAAAACTGTCAAAGGCTTTTGCTAATTATGTATATAATCTATAGAATTGTACCTTTGTAGATAAATTTAATTCTAATGGAGGATTAAGGTTTAGTATTTCTGGATAAATTAAGCCTCAGCTTCCTTTGGATATCCAAAATTCTGCTTTGTATTTCTCTCTGGAAAAGGGCATTTTTCAGGACTCATGGATCCTCAAATCAATTAAGCTAAAATGATAAAATTTCAGCCATCAGGAGAAGCAGAGTTACATTCATACTACTTTAGCATGCAAAGGTAAAAAATATATTGGATGTCAGACTTTCCCCCCCAAAATTACTAGAAGAAGACCATTCCTCCATTCCTTTGTATTTCTCATCAAAATGTTGAAGTTTTCATGTAGTAGCTAAAGTTAATGAAAACTGCAGATAAGACAAGTGAATTTGTAGCTATTACTGAGCCCAGAGGCACGGCTCAGGTTCCTAACAATGATTCTGTCCAGTTTGGTATTATCCTTGGAAGCATCTCCCCACAGAGGTGCTTGTATTTTGCTCTACAATGCAAATGACCTGGTTTCTAGCTGTTCCTCCTGGAACATCTTAGGAAAATCTCCCTGGGAAGGGAGTTGTGACAGGGGTTCACCACAGCAGAGGATTCTAAGAGCAAGTCAAATGAACAACTCTCACAAATGGTTGAGATACATTTAACCTGCAGCAAACAATGGGGCAGATGGGTGACTCTTCAGTCTGTATTTCTGCAGTGAAGCATGCTCTACACCCAGCCTGTGCCACATCTGCAAGGAACAGCTGCTGCTTCACCTCTGGCATGCTGAAAGCATCCTTTCCTTTTGCTTTTAAAAACTTAATTCATTACACCCTGTTTTTTAGAGTTACATTACAATGCTGTAATAACAAAATTTAGAAATGCTTGAAGTTATGCTAATCTAGGTTTCATATTTGCAAGCTTAGCTTGCAACTTATAAAGTTTTAAGTCCAACAAGATATCAATAAACTCTAAAGATTATGCATTATTGAATCATGCTCTCATAAATTCCTGCTGAGTTACCCTTGTTGGTATGAGACACAAAACTAGTGACAGCATCTTGGTTCTGCTCTTTGCTCTGGTATTTCCAGTGCACCTGGGTTGGTCATGATCCTGCTGCTCTCAGATGCCTACTTGTAAAACAGAATTATTAACAATGACAAAATTATTAACAGTTCTCACCTTGAAGATGAGGAAGGCAAAGCAGCAAATACAAATATTACAGGAGGGGTCTCAGCACTGGCCTCTTCATGTTCCCTCCTCCCCAGGATATAAATACATGGAGGAAATGCAAGGTAGATAAGACCACAGAATCTTAGTAGCTAAAGTTATTTTTTTTAATCTGAAAAGCAGACCATCATCCTAGCTGTGGTATTTGCAGTACCTTTTTCTGCACTAACAGCTTCACTAGCAAACCCTGTCACTAGAGACTCAAACTTTTTTATAGCTCCCTTCAGTCCTCACCTCCTAATGCAGAGAATGTATCTTGCCACCTGACTCACTCCCCTCCAGCTATTTTTAGAAGCTTTTCCATTTTGATGGACCACTGCAGATAACATTTAAAGAGCATCAACTGCATTTAAGTGAAGTTACAGATGTGACAAACTGACAAATCTGTGAAGAACGACTAACCAAACACTCATACTGCTGTGAACAAACGAATCCCAAGATCATTCACTCATCGTGGGTGACTGTTGTAAAGTTCCATGTTTATCTCATAACCCCATAGATACTTGATTTTTTTTTTCCCCTGTCATTTTCTCTCTATAAACATCTACAAAAGAGTTTTTAAAAGCATACTTCTTCCTCTTACCCAGGGGAGCCATTTCAATCACTCAGTCAAACATATATTCATCAACTAAATAACACTTATTCATTTAAACTGCTGTTTTATTTACCCAGCTGAATTACTATTTTGGCATATACATTTGAAAAGACTGTTTTAGCATTCAAGTGTATTTGCCTTTGAAGCTATCAGACAGGCAATCCATGACAACAGCAATGCAAACTCCCCCTGCTAAGTTGTCAGCAGGTCTCATCTGTGAGCTGGAGGTCAGATTCAAGGTGGCAGTGGATGGGACATGCCCAGTCAGCCTTTAATTTAACTGATGTCAAGCAGTGTCAGCTATGGAGGCAGAGCTGTATTTACACTGAAACCAGATATACTTGATTATTTATAACTACAGTATCCTACACTGTAGCTAAAATTAAAAATAAAAATGAAATCTGGCTACCAGCAGTGTCACACTACAGACAGCACATTTAAACAGCAATTAACTCCAGTGCTGTGACTGTGTGCCTCTACCATGGGGATGACTGCAAATTGCATCTTGATGGCACTCTTGAAAAATACCTAGCAGAATAACCATTCCAGCAGATCTGAAATGACTACCAAGATCATGTGGACAACTTCAAATTAAATACAAGGAATAAATATCATCAGGGTTGGTTAAATTCTCTTTGCTTTCTTTATGTGTAATTCTATATTTCTTATAAATCACTGCTACAGAGATAGCTCACCTTATCTTTTTATCTAGCTTACTTTTATGTTGTTCTTTTTATATAGTCAGGGATTTTCACAGATGACTTGGAATTCTGAAGAAATTTATGGTACAGCTGTGTAAAGGAAACCATTCAATATAAAAATAGACTCCACTGACTTTTTGCCAAAAAAGACTGTGTGAGAATTAATATGGTTCTCCGCGATAGTTTAACTTTTTTCCTTAAGTAAATTTGCTACTTATATGACCAGACATGTCTTATTGTTCCAGAAAGGCAAATAAAACAAAGTAGAAAATGCCTTTTCCATACAAAAATCTTCAGTGGAAAAATCAGTGCTATGCACTATTACTATACTAACTACTCCCTGTATGAACTTACACTTCAAATTATCCACTATCATTTAAGTGCCCTAGGACTCAGGTGAGAACAGATTATTTCTGGAATGTGTACAATACATTGACTGCTACTGCAAAACAAATTCCCTCAGCTGCAGTGAGCTAAAAAGCAATGAGAGTTTGTCTGGAGGAGCTGCTGTGGCACATTTGAACTTCAGCTCTGCTGCAGATGCTGAGGTACCAATGAGCTCTGTTTTGGGAAGTGAGGAGGAAGAAAGCTTCTGAGTGTATGAGCTCTCAGAAATCCAGGAAAACAGTTCCTGGTACAAAACCAAAACCTCAGGTTTTCTGGTCAGCACCCTAAATTTCTATTGTGGCAAGAGGAAAGAAAATCTTCAAAGGGAGTGTCTGCATAAGACTTGGCTCTGGCTCAAGCTGCAGCCAATCAATGTGGCAGGGAAATCAAGCAGTTTGCTTTTAGTAAAATGCAACACACCTGATGCACCTAAAAATGTAGGCACATCTTCACACTCATGTGAGCATGGCCTCAAGAGCCATTGCATTCAGAATCAAAAGCAAATTACAACTGAAATAAAATTAAGATCTGTTGGTTCACTGCATTTCACAAAGAGCAAATACATTCCAGCACGGATTTCTAAATCGGGGTAACATTCATCTCTGATGGCATATACCAAACTTCATCACCCAACTTTGAACAGAGCAACTCATGCTATCCCCATTAACACACCCACAAATGTAAAACAACTCTTCTGTAGAATTTAGCTAAACCCTTTTCTTTTCTGACACAGCCCTTGAGTGCGGTGTACTTTCAGAAGACCACATCTGCAAGCCTTCATAGCCTCCATCTTAACACTTCTGCTTGCTAACATGTTAATTAAGATCTACATTACATTAGCCACATAACTACTTAATAAGATTAATCCACCTGGAAAATGATGGCTTGTCTTGATTAAACTGAATGAAGGTAACAGAAGTGACATTTAAAACACATTGACTGTTATTACATTTTGATCGTCTGTTTCAAAGCGTCTGACAGGAAATAGCAGAAACGGAGAGATTCATGTTGTTTACATTGTTAATGAGGGATGAGTTTATCTTTTACAAGGCGACAGAGAGTTCCCTGCAGTGCTGCTGAGTCCTTACCCCGTGTGCTGGGCTGGTTTCAGCAGCAGCACAGTCGGGGTAGCACCGGTGCCTCAGGCGCTGTCAGGAGCTGCTCTGTTTGCATCCCAACCCCAGCTCATCCCTCTGCCAGGATGGCCCCATCTCAGAATTTTCCTACTCCTTTAGCATTGCCTGTGTGCAGCATTGCTAACAAAATGCTGCTGCTATTAGAAAACTATTTGTGGGCAAACCAAAATGTGACTCGCAGCTGCAGCATCTGGCAGAGCTCTCAGCATCCTTTGGAGAGAGCTGAGGACAAACCTGTGCAGCTCCACAGTGACTGCTGAGCTCAGCTTTCCACATCTACCCAAGGAAAATTTCTGCTACATCAGGAGAAATCTGGTTTTGCTCTCTCTCATCTCAAGCAAAGGAGACGGTGCCAAATTTAGCAGCTAATTAAACTTTCTTCATTTCATTATTGACTTTATATTTGCAATTCTGAATTTGGTATCTGAAAACAAGCATTTTTCATCACACTTCAGTATAATATTTAATAACTGAAATATTTTTGAAAAAGTCTTTCTGAAATCCACATACACTGGTAGACTTTGTGAAATGCCTCAAACTGAGCATGGACTTGGATCAGGTTGCTTCATCCAAAGAGAAGCAAACCCTGGATTATGTGAGTATCAAAACAAATTCATATCAACTTTTTTCAGTCAGTGTCTTTATTGTAGCTGAAGTAATCTTTTCACAACTGTCCACAACTACTTTTGGTGTCTTTTAAAATGAAAGGTTCTAAAATCAGAGATCACCACCTCTTCCTGTGTTTTTCAGCTTTCTAGAACATTACTGTAGCAAACAATCAAGATTAAAAATACTGAGTCAATTTTGAATTACTAGAAAATTTGCTAAATTTGTGAGCACATCAAAGACAGTATATCCTAAACAAAAATCAGTCACCAAAGCATTCTTTATATGGGTTTTCAGCTGAGATTAGTTTGGATATTTGCACATAAATTGTAGGTTATCTTAGTTGTCCTCTGAAATGATTAGAGTTGAATTTATGGTATATTCTGTCAATTAGAAAGGAAACAGCATATAGTCACAGATTTTATGGAAATGTGTGTCTAGCCCACCACATAATTTTAAATGTAGAAAACTTTCGACATAGATTAGCAGAATTTAGGCACAGATAATTCCCATAAGGTCATCTATTTCACTTCTTTTTGAAGGAGGAATTATTCCCAAACATTTCTCTTTTCTTTTCCCCCAACTTTCTCCCTTAATTTAGATTTATTACACCCAAATTCTAACATTATCCTTACACAACATAAGACATATGTAAGAGACAAATGGGCTTTACTTCAGAAAGCTTTTTTAATATCATTAAAATCTATCTCATCCCTGTAGAAATTCCAAGGCAGTATCAATTTTTTGAGGTTTTATGCCCTATGAAGAGGGATACTGCCTTATGATCTGTATTAAGAAAGGAATTTTTGTCTCCTAATTTAAATCCCCAGTTGAACACAACTTTCCCAGCATGGTGGACTTC
Source organism: Thryothorus ludovicianus (assembly GCA_013397245.1). Lineage (NCBI taxonomy): Eukaryota > Metazoa > Chordata > Aves > Passeriformes > Certhiidae > Thryothorus > Thryothorus ludovicianus. Next base: position 190,060 of record VZTB01014392.1, read on the forward strand.
ACCTGCAGTTTTAAAGCAGCACTGAGGATTTTTCTGCCCATTGCACTTGCCTCCTCCTTTCAGACAGACCCACTATTAGTGAGATGTAGTGTGTAATTACAAAAACCCTGAAACTGTGTTATCTTAATAGTGAATTTTGTTTTCATTCAGATAGGAAAATGCAGTAATAAAGTAATTTACATTCCTCTTAAATTGCAGTTTTATTATTTCCTACCAGAATTTAGTCTCTTAATAAGGAACCAGCAGATCAAATTGAATACCTGCTTCTTTTTTTTTCCTCCTTTCAAATTGCTCTACTTTAAAATGCTTTGCTTGCTGAGTAGGCACAGCTTGTGTTTAAGTGGCCCTTCTCAGACTAGGGGTTAAAGGTTTCTTTGGGAGACCCATGTTTTGAAAAGAATGGCTTCATCCTGAGTTGTGTCAATTATAGAAAGGTCACTCTCCACAGCCAGAGCCCTGAAATGGTTGTTGTGTTAAAAGCTGTCAGAGGCTCTCCTAAAAACTGCTGGGATAGCAATATTAACTTGGACATAATAAAAAAAAAAAAAAAAGGTGAGGTAGAAAAACTTTTCACCCTTCCCTGCTCTAAGAATTTGTGTCTTCGATATTCCTTGTGTTCACCCAAACCTGTCATTCATTTTATTCCACTGTGGAAGATTACTTGCCTAAACTTTGCTCTTCCTCCTGCCTCCATGTTATCAGCATTTCAGCAAACTTCCACAAAATGTCAGAAGAGCAGGTAAACTTTTCCAACATGCTCTGAGGAAAGCTAACTGCAGCAATTTAAGACATAACCAGCAGTTCTGTCTCCCTGTCTCCTCTACAGGAGGTTACCACTCCCAAAACAGCATCTCAGCCTCTTCAAATGTGCAAAGCTAATTAGAGTGGGGCTGGGATGAAGTGCCAGAATTTGCACCGAAGTGCCCCAGGCAAATGAGCACATTCCAATTCTGCAGTCCTGCTGCCCTATATTTGCACAGAGATGGCAACAACAAGCTGCAGGGAGGGAATTGGGAAAGGTGTTAAAGCCCTGCAGTTGTCTGCTAAATGACCATAATTGCTGACCTGAGCTCTTCAGGTTCCTGCCCAGAACCACAGGGTCTCTCACCTGTGCACAACCTGGAGGCAGTTCAGCAGCAATGCAAACCTTCTGCCTCGCACTTCGGGATGTGCTGCTCACACACTTTGACCTACGGCCAGCCAGAGATGAAAGCCCAACCAATGAACACTTGTCTAAAAATTTACAATTTTTTGGCACCAACAGCATGTAGGATTTCACGACAAGGAGGAAGTCAAAACTAGACTCTCCATGGAAAATGTGGAGAAGCTGAGGTGCAGCAGCAGCAGCAGCATTTATTGAAAACAGAAGGAAATCTATAAAATGATCAAGCTCATAAAGGAACAACTCAGTTTCCTTTCCCAGCTCTATTTTAACTGATTGTTTTCCCAATACAAGTATCCTGGGTCAGCATTTGCTTCTAACACTTGCTTTGGCAATTACCAAGTTTAACGTGAGCCACAGGTCCTGAGTGCAAGACAGTGCTCATCCTCTGAGCAGAATATTTCAGCTGACAAACTCTCCTGTTCAGTCATGCCATCCACCATCCCACTAAAGCGTGGGAGGGCTTTGTCTAATTGTCACATTCTGTTCTGCCTTCTCCCCATAATTTTTGTAATAACCAGAGAAGACCTTACTGTGATGTAGCGAAGAAAACCCCTGAACCTTGCCAGTAAAAAGCTTAAATTATTAGAATCTTTTTTGTGACATGTAATTTCTCTATGGTTTTAACACATATTTTCTCAGTTTAAAGAAGTATTTCTGGTTCTAGGTTTTACTTATTTTTTGTTTCCACTGCCATGTCTTTGTCATCCTCCTCTGGAACACAGTTTTTCTTTATGAGAAAAAGAAACCATTTGTTGTCTAATTTCTCACATTAGTATTGCAGGACAGACTGTTTACCATGGGTCAAATTCTGCTGTCCTTGGTGTCTGGTATTAGAATTCATCTGAGAAAGAAGAAACAGGGATGTGGTCCTGGCTGCAAGCCAGTTCTTGATTTCTCTCAAGCACTACGACGCACTTCTACTAAATTAAGCTTTTCACAGGATCCCAGAACGGGTCAGGTTGGAAAGGGTCACAGTGGGTCATGTGGTCCAACCCTCCTGCTCCAGCAGGGTCATCCCAGAGCACAGGGGACAGGATTGTGTCCTGAAGGTTCTGGAATGTCCCCAGTGAGGGAGACTGGGACAACATGATCCAGTGCTTGGTCACTTCACAGGAGTTCTGCCCCATATTCAGGTGGAGCATTCCTGGGCATCAGTTCCAGCCTGCTGCCTCCTGTTCTGGAACCACTGTGAAGAGCCTGGTCCGTGCTCTGAGCCCTACTGCAGATATTTACACCATTAATGAGGTCCCTCTCAGCCACCTCTGGAAGCTGAACTGCCCCAGCTCCCTCAGCCCCCTCTTTCTTGGAGATCTCTTGGCTATGCCTGGAAGAAGCACAGGCAGCCAGTAAAGACAGCACACTGCAGCACAGCTGTGCTACTGAGGAACCAGAACCACCCGAAAAACGCGATTCAGGGCGAGCACCCGAGCACGGGGTGTGCTGGGAACCCCAGCAGGGAGAGGAGGGGAGGCATTTTGGGGCATTTTGGTGGCGTTTCAGGATGGTTTGGGGTGGTTCGGGTGCATTTTGGGGCGGTTCGGATGGCATTTTGGGCAGTTTGTGGCAGTTCAGGAGCGTTTTGGGGAAGTTTGGGGCAGTTCAGGTGGCGTTTTGGGGTGGTTTGAGGCAGTTCAGGTGCTTTAGGGGGTGTTTTGAGGTGGTTCAGGTGCATTTTGGGCTGGTTCAGGTGCATTTTAGGGTGGTTCAGGAGCGTTTTGGGGCAGTTTGAGGCAGTTCAGGTGCAGTTTGGGGCGTTTCCGGTGCGTTTTGGGGTGGTTTAGGTGATGTTTTGAGGCAGTTCGGGTGCGGTTTTGGGCGTTTTGTGGCTCTTTGGGGCTTTTCACGTGGCGTTTGGGGCAGTTTAAGTACGTTTTTGGGTGGTTTGAGACATTCAGGTGGCGTTTTGGGGCACCTCGGGTGCATTTTTGGGCAGTTGGAGGCGGTTCGGGTGGGTTTTGGGGCGGTTTGGGACATCTCGGGTGAGTTTTGGGGCGGGTTGGAGTGGTTCAGGTGTTTTGGGGCAGTTTGGGTGGATTTTGGGCCGTTCGGGTGCATNCTGGAGGCAGTTCAGCAGCAATGCAAACCTTCTGCCTCGCACTTCGGGATGTGCTGCTCACACACTTTGACCTACGGCCAGCCAGAGATGAAAGCCCAACCAATGAACACTTGTCTAAAAATTTACAATTTTTTGGCACCAACAGCATGTAGGATTTCACGACAAGGAGGAAGTCAAAACTAGACTCTCCATGGAAAACGTGGAGAAGCTGAGGTGCAGCAGCAGCAGCAGCATTTATTGAAAACAGAAGCAAATCTATAAAATGATCAAGCTCATAAAGGAACAACTCAGTTTCCTTTCCCAGCTCTATTTTAACTGATTGTTTTCCCAATACAAGTATCCTGGGTCAGCATTTGCTTCTAACACTTGCTTTGGCAATTACCAAGTTTAATGTGAGCCACAGGTCCTGAGTGCAAGACAGTGCTCATCCTCTGAGCAGAATATTTCAGCTGACAAAAACTCTCCTGTTCAGTCATGCCATCCACCATCCCACTAAAGCGTGGGAGGGCTTTGTCTAATTGTCACATTCTGTTCTGCCTTCTCCCCATAATTTTTGTAATAACCAGAGAAGACCTTACTGTGATGTAGCGAAGAAAACCCCTGAACCTTGCCAGTAAAAAGCTTAAATTATTAGAATCTTTTTTGTGACATGTAATTTCTCTATGGTTTTAACACATATTTTCTCAGTTTAAAGAAGTATTTCTGGTTCTAGGTTTTACTTATTTTTTGTTTCCACTGCCATGTCTTTGTCATCCTCCTCTGGAACACAGTTTTTCTTTATGAGAAAAAGAAACCATTTGTTGTCTAATTTCTCACATTAGTATTGCAGGACAGACTGTTTACCATGGGTCAAATTCTGCTGTCCTTGGTGTCTGGTATTAGAATTCATCTGAGAAAGAAGAAACAGGGATGTGGTCCTGGCTGCAAGCCAGTTCTTGATTTCTCTCAAGCACTACGACGCACTTCTACTAAATTAAGCTTTTCACAGGATCCCAGAACGGGTCAGGTTGGAAAGGGTCACAGTGGGTCATGTGGTCCAACCCTCCTGCTCCAGCAGGGTCATCCCAGAGCACAGGGGACAGGATTGTGTCCTGAAGGTTCTGGAATGTCCCCAGTGAGGGAGACTGGGACAACATGATCCAGTGCTTGGTCACTTCACAGGAGTTCTGCCCCATATTCAGGTGGAGCATTCCTGGGCATCAGTTCCAGCCTGCTGCCTCCTGTTCTGGAACCACTGTGAAGAGCCTGGTCCGTGCTCTGAGCCCTACTGCAGATATTTACACCATTAATGAGGTCCCTCTCAGCCACCTCTGGAAGCTGAACTGCCCCAGCTCCCTCAGCCCCCTCTTCCTTGGAGATCTCTTGGCTATGCCTGGAAGAAGCACAGGCAGCCAGTAAAGACAGCACACTGCAGCACAGCTGTGCTACTGAGGAACCAGAACCACCCGAAAAACGCGATTCAGGGCGAGCACCCGAGCACGGGGTGTGCCAGGAGCCCTGGCAGGGAGAGAGGGGAGGCATTTTGGCGGCGTTTCAGGATGGTTTGGGGCGGTTCGGATGGCATTTTGGGCAGTTTGTGGCAGTTCAGGAGCGTTTTGGGGAAGTTTGGGGCAGTTCAGGTGGCGTTTTGGGGTGGTTTGAGGCAGTTCAGGTGCTTTAGGGGGTGTTTTGAGGTGGTTCAGGTGCATTTTGGGCTGGTTCAGGTGCATTTTAGGGTGGTTCAGGAGCGTTTTGGGGCAGTTTGAGGCAGTTCAGGTGCAGTTTGGGGCGTTTCCGGTGCGTTTTGGGGTGGTTTAGGTGATGTTTTGAGGCAGTTCGGGTGCGGTTTTGGGCGTTTTGTGGCTCTTTGGGGCTTTTCACGTGGCGTTTGGGGCAGTTTAAGTACGTTTTTGGGTGGTTTGAGACATTCAGGTGGCGTTTTGGGGCACCTCGGGTGCATTTTTGGGCAGTTGGAGGCGGTTCGGGTGGGTTTTGGGGCGGTTTGGGACATCTCGGGTGAGTTTTGGGGCGGGTTGGAGTGGTTCAGGTGTTTTGGGGCAGTTTGGGTGGATTTTGGGCCGTTCGGGTGCATTTCAGGGCGGTTTGGGTGCATTTTTGGGCGATTCGGGTGCATTTCTGGGCCGTTCGGGTGCATTTTTGGGCCGTTCGGGTGCGTCTCGGGTGCGTTTTGGGGCCGTTCGGGTGCATTTTTGGGCTGTTCGGGTTCATTTTTGGGCCGTTCGGGTTCATTTCTGGCCGGTTCGGGTACATTTCTGGGCCGTTCGGGTGCGTTTCAGAGTGGTTCGGGTGTGTTTCGGGGCGGTTCGGGTGCGTTTTGGGCTGTTCGGGTGCGTTTCGGGGCG